>JAFVLL020021760.1:0-44799 GCA_021397915.2 Tor tambroides
CAGAACAAGTTTTAGATTGTAAATCCGTGATTGGATGACATCAAAGGCTGACTGGAGCTTATAAAGGGCTTGTTGTCCAGGAGAAGCACTACAATCCATGACAGAATCATCTGCATAGAAATGAAAGTTGGCATCCTGAATGTCATAATCAAGACTGTTTATAAAAATGGTAAATAAGAGGGGGCCCAGCACAGATCCTTGGGGAACACCTTTGGCAATCACCAATGAATCAGATAATTTACCCTCAGCTTGTACACACTGAGTTCTTCCACTTAAATAGTTTGTAAACCAGGAAATAACATCACTTGATAAACCAACACTCTTCAATATATGCAGCAATATTTCATGATCCACTGTGTCAAAAGCCTTTGATAAGCCTTTTGTCATGTCAACAGCATCTTTAGAAATATATTTACTGAGAAAAATAGTGACGTGTTCAATACTCATTTTACCCGCTGTATACGTTCTTAATGCTTCGTGCAGTGAAATGCGACCCTGAGATGTTCTTAAAAGGAGATGCACATGTATTAATTTAGGGCTGTCAAAATGGCTGAAAAACTAAATTTGAATTTTGTACTGAAATATCATCAATATTTGAATTATAAAAGAATTTAAAGGGCATAATTTCAGTTACTATATAGTACTAATGCACGTTTCTTCAAAGCAATAAAATAACACGAATATCTTTGAAAAAAATGCATAATATTTAAATTAATATTTGTAATCCATATATAATTAATTAAGTTGCTTAAACTGTTAGAAACAAAACTGCATCATGTATGTATAGTTTAACACAAAGGACCGAAAACCAATCACAAAGAGTACTTTTTCATTTAAAAACATGAGATGCAGTGGGATGCAGAAAAACCATCATAAAGTCTGGAGACATGTTTTTTAAAAGTTGAACTTATATTAATCTTACATGGCTTTCTAAACAGTCGCCTCTCTAGTGCGAGACGCAAGAGCAACGCTGATAGACGTCCCTCTATAAAATGTGATAAATATGTGCTCTGTGTGAACGGCTTGGTTTCGTTTTTGACGCAAACAAAATCTTCTCCGCATTGATGATTTCTTTTTACGCAGTATTTTGAATGAACAACGTAGCAGCGCTGCATCTAGTGGGTTTCAAGCTATGAAAAACATTAAAATGCAACGACACTTGCATCGTCATCTCATCTTGTGCGCCACTGATAAGGCAACCTGACGCACACCCAACGTTTTTGCATTCGAATGTGGATTTTTATTTTAAATTCGATGATTTTTTTTGACAGCCCTAACATGTATGTGACGTGTTGCTCTCATGCTTTCACAGAGATGTGGGTTTGAATGGTGTGTCTCGTCCCTCTCTCCCTCTCTCTGGGTGTTTGGCAGAAGCTGAGGTGATGCAGGACATCTCCTTTCTCTTTTCTGATACTGTTGTTAATGTTACTCACGATTAATGGCAGCTTGGCAGGCCTGCGTTTCATATTTCACTGAAGCTGCGCAGAGCTGTAGTGAATCAATAGCTGAGGGAGAAACAGAGAGAGAGAGAGAGAGAGAGGGTTGCACGGCTCCGGATCGGACCATCTCTCTTGCAGGGGTTGCATCTCAAAACCCATCTCGTTTCTCAAGAGCGGGCGACTTGATGAGGGCATGAGCCACGGTGCATCGCATTTCTAATGCAACCCTCGAGCTGCGCCGAACGCGCCATACACTCAACCTGCGTCATACAGCGATGCTCCAGACGTCACTTTGAGAGCTCCCCCCTGCATCCACAGTCTCTTTTGGTTTAGTACGCTCTCCAGGCTTCCAGCCATCCGAGTCGGAGAGAGGTGTTTTGAATGCGGCGATTGGCCTGCATGCGTTGCGTCTGCATGCGAGAGGCACTCAGGTGAGCTGTTTCCTGCAAACAGTGACTGCAATAAGGTAAGAGCGCAGCACCTTTCTCCCTTTCGGTGCATGCTGATCGCCACAAACACTCCCCAGATGCTGCCATCATCACGTTTAACGTCTTTATAAATGCAGGAAATGCGCCCATGCAATAATGCACACATCATGCTTGTGACGTGCGGTCATGTTCGGAGCGGGTCGGCCCACCTGAGAATCGCTGGTTTATTGAGACGGGGGAGATGCATGCTTCACGCATGTGTCCTGTTTGCTAGGGATGCGCTGCTGCTGCGCTGCGCCCCGGGGAGGGAGTGTGTAGGGAGGGAGGGAGATGATGGAGGAGGAAGCAGGCCACTCTCCCGTCTGTGTCCGCGGCTCACAGCTTCCCAGAGGCCTGCGGTGATCAGAGGCGATGCGGCGACAGGCGTGATGTGTGTCACTCACACACTGAGATTATCACACGCTGATGACGGCCGGATCAACTGATCACTCCAACAAACGTGTGTTTCACGAGTTCACCCTTACATCTAATCTGATAGCAAATAGTAAGCATATTTTGGCGTGCTGTCCTGGGGGAGGGCTCCGAGCCCGGAATATGGCCTGAACCCAGAGAACTCCCTCTATCCCTAATATGGGATAAAGAATAGATTAGGGGTGAGGAGTTGGGGTGGAGGAGGGATGCCAGAAAACTGTCATTGGATAGAGGTAGGCAGGCTGCATATATATACACGTATTGTGCTCGTTAGGATGGTTAGCTAAACGAGTTGATAGATAATTAGCTGATTATCTGATCGTGCTCCTCACGAACCTTGTTAATAAAACATCATTTATGAATTCATAGCTGCTTCATTTACTTTATCTATCTATCTATCTATCTATCTATCTATCTATCTATCTATCTATCTATCTATCTATCTATCGTTCTATCTATCTATCTATCTATCTATCGTTCTATCGTTCTATCGTTCTATCTATCGTTCTATCGTTCTATCTATCTATCTATCTATCTATCTATCTATCTATCTATCTATCTATCTATTGTTCTATCTATCGTTTTATCGTTCTATCTATCTATCTATCTATCTATCGTTCTATCTATCGTTGTATCGTTCTATCTATCTATCTATCTATCTATCTATCTATCTATCTATCTATCATTGTATCATTCTATCTATCTGTCTATCTATCTATCTATCTATCTATCTATCTATCTATCATTGTATCGTTCTATCTATCTATCTATCTATCTATCTATCTATCTATCTATCTATCTGTCGTTCTATCGTTCTGTCTATCTATCTATCTGTCTATCTATCTATCTATCTATCTATCTATCTATCTATCGTTCTATCATTCTATCTATCTATCTATCTATCTATCGATTATCTATCTATCTATCGTTGTATCATTCTATCTATCTATCGTTCTAACATTCTATCTATCATTCTATCTATCTATCGTTCTATCGTTCTATCATTCTATCTATCTATCTA
Organism: Tor tambroides; assembly: GCA_021397915.2. Taxonomy (NCBI): domain Eukaryota; kingdom Metazoa; phylum Chordata; class Actinopteri; order Cypriniformes; family Cyprinidae; genus Tor; species Tor tambroides. The sequence continues at coordinate 3,360 of JAFVLL020021760.1, forward strand.
TCTATCTATCTATCTATCTATCTATCTATCTATCGTGCTATCTATCATTCTATCGTTCTATCATTGTCTGTTTATCTATCATTTTACACTTCTATGTATTCGTCCTTTTATCTATAATTTTATCTTTTTATATCTCTGTCTATTCATCTATGAATTTAATCTTCTATCCATTGTTTTGTCTATCTAGTTATCGTTCTATATCCATTTATCATTATATATAGCATATTGTTCTGTCTGTCTATCTATCATTATATTGATCTGTCTATCTTTATGTATATCTATCTGTTGTTCAATCCATCTGTCTGTCATTCTGTCTCTCTATCTGTCTGGTCAAGGTTTTGTCAGGCCAGAATTTTAGTCTTGACAAACTGTGCTTTTCTAGTTAAACATGACTTACATAAACTGCATTGCGTTTCACTTCCTTAAATTAAAACCCACATTTCCATTCTACATTCTGTTTGGTACCTTAATTCAAATTCAGGACAAGAAAAGAAAAAAGTGCACAACCTTGGTCCATATTAGTTAACTAGTTTAACCAGCTTCAGTCTGTATACCGTGCACTAACCAGAGTAAAGCAGCATGTGAATGCATTTGAGCTCAGTGTGACTGCTTATGTTTTATGAAGCACATAACAAAGCTTTGTTGGTCAGAGATGAAGCTGAGGTCACACTGCGAGGTCTTTTGAACTCGACCCGCTCGCACTCGAGACGTTCATTAGCGACGGCCGCTCGCATTAGATATGTGCATAATTAATTTCACCAGGGAATAAACATCCCTTAATTGTCATGGATACAAAGTTTTAATCACGCCATTTGTTAGATGTTTTATGTAAATCTGGTCATTAGCCAACTGCTGTTGACCGTTGCTTCGTTTTCCCAAGCAAACGTCTGCTACAATTATCAATCTGTAATTCAGAAACGATTAGCCAAGCCTGGAGGCTGTTTTAACTCACTCAAGCGCTTCTTGAGCACTCAGTGTGAACGTGACCATTATAATCCACTCAAAGGCTTGGGTTATACCTCTCAGCGCTGTAATGCAGCTCAGCTTGGTGAATGTCCGTCAGACAGCGGCGCGAGCAGAGGAGGATCATGGGAGCGGTGGTGCGGTGGTGCAGTGGTGCGCTGCTGCTGCGGGTTTGAGTCCAGCTCGGCGTTCTCGTCCCTTCAGCTATCAGACAAGAGTCTCCTGCAGAACAGATGCAGTCCTGTCTTTCAGCAGATACACTGCATCTGTCTGTCCTTATATCACTCTCTATCCTTCTGTCCATCAGTTCTATCGTTATATCCATCTATCATTCTATCTTTGTTCTATTATTTTGTCTGTCTAGTGTTTTGTCTGTCTATGGTTCTATCTATCTATCTATCTATCTATCTATCTATCTATCTATCTATCGTTCTATCGTTCTATCTATCTATCCATCTATCTATCCATCGTTCTATCTGTCTATCTATATCGTTCTATCTATCTATCTATCTATCTATCTATCTATCTATCTATCTATCTATCAATATCGTTCTATCTATCTATCTATCTATCTATCTATCTATCTATCTATCTGTCTATCTATCTATCATTCTCTCTATCTATCTATCTATCTATCTATCTATCTATATCTATATATCGTTCCATCTATCTATCTATCTATCTATCTATATCTATATATCTATCTATCTATCTATCTATCTATCTATCTATCTATCTATCTATATCTATATCTATCTATCTATCTATCTATCTATCTATCTATATCTATATATCTATCTATCTATCTATCTATCTATCTATCTATCTATCTATATCTATATATCTATCTATCTATCTATCTATCTATCTATCTATCTATATCTATATATCGTTCTATCTGTCTATCTATCTATATATATCTATATATCGTTCTATCTATCTATCTATCTATCTATCTATATCTATATATCGTTCTATCTGTCTATCTATCTATATATATCTATATATCGTTCTATCTATCTATCTATCTATCTGTCTATATCTATATATCGTTCTATCTGTCTATCTATCTATATATATCTATATATCGTTCTATCTATCTATCTATCTATCTATCTATCTATATCTATATATCGTTCTATCTGTCTATCTATCTATATATATCTATATATCGTTCTATCTATCTATCTATCTATCTATCTATCTATCTATCTATCTATCTATCTATCTATCTATCTATCTATCTATCGTTCCATCTATCTATCTATGTATCGTTCTATCGTTCTATCGTTCTCTAGTATTATGTGAATTTCTTAAGCACAGTAATGAAGATGAACAGTATTTCAGTGCATAAAAGGTTAAGTTTGGAGGGAAAGCCGGTGATCGGTGCGGTGTTTCAGAAAGCAGGTATTAGTTCTGATAATCAGCCTGTAACTAATGCTATCGGTTGATCTCCAGTGAAAACAGACACGTTCTCTGAGACACGTTCTCCTGTGAGACGAGTTCGAGCGAAGGCGGCTGCTGTTGAGTCCTGATCCAAACAGCCATTAAACGAGCCGCTGCCAGGAACTCGGCCAATTTAGCCATTAATACAGTACAACCCTTTGTCTTGTTTTTTCTTGTTATTTTCCATCCAATCTCTGTAAAACTGATGTTTAGCACTCACTTTAATCACAGGAGTTCACAGTCAAGGACGCCAGACTCAGTGGCATTGCTAAGTTCAGGATTTTTAATAAGTATGCACTTGAGTTTTCATTCATGGTTCATAATTCTGTAGCTGTATTCTACAAACTAGCTGAGCTGCATTGCTGACAACATCGACTAGATTTAATTTGCTGTTAGCATGTTGCACATAAATATTGTGAAAATTGTCAATTTTTATTATTTTATTTTACTTTTCTTGCATGCATATACTTTATGCATATAATTGAAGTCTCTTCTGTAGCTTCCTAAGTTGTGCAATGGAGCTCACTGTGTTCTGGAAGCGTCTCTATCTGTCTCATGCGTGTTTGAGGAGAACGCAGGTTTATTATTAGTTTATAGTTTCATTCAGAAGAGGTTTGGATCAGTAACCGAACAGACTTTAGTCAGAGTAGATGTGTTTGATTTGACAGTAAGACTGGAGTCCGTTCAGTTTCAAATGTTGATTATTTATGTCTTATGCTCAGCAAGGCTGTATTTATTTGATCAAAAATACAGTAAAAATTGTGAAATATTATTACAATTTAAAATAGTGGTTTTCTATGTGAATATCTGTTAAACTGTAATTTATTTCTGTTATGTGCAGCTGTATTTTCAGCATCATTACTCCAGTCTTCAGTGTCACATGATCTTCAGAAATCATTCTAATATGCTGATTTGCTGCTCAGGAAACATTTCTGATTATTATCAATGTTGAAAACAGTTGTGCTGCACAATATTTTTGTGGAAACTGTGATACATTTCATTTTTCAGGATTCACAGATGAATAGAAAGTTCAAAAGAACAGCATTTATTTGAAATAGAAACATTTTCTTGCATTATAAATGTCTTTACTGTCACTTTTGATCAATTTAATGCATCCTTCATGAATAAAAGCATTAATTTCTTTAAAAAAAAAATCTTACAGACCCCAAACTTTTGAACAGCAGTGTATTGCAAACAATAAATTACATGCATACCATGTTTGCATATTGCCTACTGTTTTTTTTTATTAATATGTGAAACAGTAAGCATTTACTACTGATAAACATTGCAAAAACTAGTATGTTGCATGTTAAGTGATCGTCTCAATGGCTCAGTCGTCTGTAATTCTCTGATGTTGTTGAGAGATTCATTCATTATGAAGAGATCAGAGCTGGAAATGCACTGAGATAGTGAAGCAACACACAACACATCTCTCTCGCTGCACATTAGATCAGAAACACAGAGATGTAATGCTTTAGCGACGTCGCCCAGCCCTAAACTACGGCATTATCATTATCAGGCTTCCTATCTGCACGGCTTGTTTGGCTTGGATTTCCTCTTTCCTCGGTTTTCTGTAATCAGGGAGTGTTTTCCCAGTGGATTCTTAAATATGAAGGATTGTTTCTCCGCTGTAGATGTTTTAGTCTTTTGTTGGAGTCTCTGTCATTTTATTTTGCAGTAACACTCCTGACGCCGTCGGCAAACTCTGCGATGACAAACAGCACACGCTCTCTGCTGCATTACATTACAGCTCTGTGTGTTCATTTAAATCACACAACCCCGTTTGTTTCAGGACTGAAAAAAGATTTACTTGTTGGAGCAGGGTTATGTGTGTATGTGTGTATATATACATATATATGAAGAGTTTATTTGCAAAAACGCCGTTTTTTTAATTTTCAAAAATCACATTTTTTATTATGCTATCATGTTTTTATTGTGTTTTGTGTTAGTTAGCTGCATTTTTTAGTTATTTTTTAACCAAATCAAAATAACCCAATTGCAGTTTGACTGAGATTTATCTGTTTTTGCAAATGAACTCTTCATACATATATGTGTGTGTATATATATATATATATATATATATATATATATATAAAATGTTTTCTCTAAATCTGCAGTGGCCACAAATAATCAAAAGTTACTTGTTTGTTTGTTTTTCCGCTTTTGAGTTATTTATTTTTCTCATTTCTATTTTGTTTGTTTGTTTTTCCATGTTTGAGTTATTTATTTTTCTCATTTTTTAATTTTATATATTGATATTTATTAATTTATTTATTTATTTTTATTTGTGTTTTTCAATTTTTTATTTTTCCTATTATTTTTATTTTTAGAATTTAATAATTTATAATTATTTTATTTTATGTTTTTGTATTTCCATTTTTTATTCATTTTTTTCTGTTTATGCACTTTTTTGTTCATTCTTATGTATTTTTAATTTTTAATTTATTTATTTTTCAAATTTTGATTGTTTATTCATTCATTTCTATGTATTTTTTATAAATGTATTTTTCAAATTTTGATTATGTATTCATTATGTATTTGTGTGTGTGTGTTTATATATATATATACATATAATGTATATAATATAATTATTTTATATAATTATATATAATTTTGTTTATTTATTATTTTGTAATTTATTTTTATTTATTTATTATTTATTATTATATATTTTGTATTCAAAATACATTTATTTATTTCTATATTTATTCTTATTTACCCTTTTCATTTGATTTAAATAGATTTTTATCTATCTATCTATTTATTTATCCATATTTATTTTATCTTCACCTTCTTATTTTCTGTTTGTGAACTGTTTGTGTATCTTTCTGTACAGTATTCAGAGGCTTTTATTCTGAGCCGCACGTGACTGAGATCCTCAGACGTGTTTGTCTCCTCGTGTCGGCGGTCCTTTATGCATCATGAATGCCGTCTGGAGTGCATCCCACCCGTTCTAGACGCGCTTCGCAGCTGAGTTTGCTTTCAGAGCGGCTCCTGATGCGTTTGAGACGAGAGAGAGTCGTGTCAGATACTGATTTAATGATTCTGTTCGTGCTCAGGGTCTGTGTGTTTTTGGCAGCGCTCAGTGTTGACGGTTTCCATTATTAAGAGCTCTGAATCCCACATACTGTACAGTCAGGCTTGAAGATCTGCAGTAAATCAGGCCGTCTCCTCTCGTCTGGAATAAAAGCGCTTCATTAGTGTTGTTTGATGTGGAGATATCACAGACTGGTTAGTTCATGTGTGTGAATCTGTTAATAGAGACAGAAATAAGAACTGGCTAAAATATCCAGATGTAATGAGATGCATTGTGTGTGATTGTGAGCAGCTCTAATGAAGGTTTGTGGATTAAAGGCTCTGGAGTCAGAGCTGATGATGCTTTCTCTCTGAGAGCTTGAGGAAACTGATGGTACTTTAATGTTGTAATATCTGGATTAGTTTACCTGCTCAGTTGCATTAGTTTGGCTAATTGCAGGCATGAAAAGTTTTCAGAATTCACCTTTAATTGCTGGTAGTATTACACACAAAAACCCACTTGGAATTTGCAAAAAGCACCTAAAGGACCCTCAGACTCTGAGAAACAAGTTTCTCTGTTCTGATGAGCCTCAATTCTAAGCATCATGTTTGAAGGAAACCAGCTCTGCTCATCACCTGCAGAGTACCATCCCAAAAGTAAATTGTGCTGGTAGCAGCCTCATGCTGTGGGGCTGTTTTTCAGCAGCAGGGACTGAGGGACTAATCAGAGTAGAAGACCAGCTCAATGCACCAAAATATAGAGATAGCCTTAATGAAAACCCAGTCCAGAGCGTTCAGAACCTCAGACTGGGCAGAAGGGTCACATTCCAACAGGACAATGACCCTAAACACACAGCAAGAGTGGCTTATAGATAACTCTGTGAATGTCCTTGAGTGGCCCAGCCACAGCCTGGCCTTGAACCCAATCAAATATTTCTGGAGAAACCTGAAAATGTGCATCTGCCCCCATCCAACCAGAGCTTGAGAGGTGAACAGGTGAGGTGAAGAATGGCAGATAATTGCCAAATGATATTAAACAAAGCTTAACAACATCAAACAAAAAAGACTTGAGGCTATAAAGGTGCTTCAGCTAAGTACTGAGTTAAGGGTTTGAATACTTATGCAACATATTTCAGATTTTTTTTTATTTTTATAAATTTACAAAGTTGTGACAGTTCTGTTTTTGCTTTGCCATTATGGTGTATGGAGTGTAGATTGATGTGGGAAAAAAAAGTAATTTAATGCAGTTTAACATAAAGCTGCAACAACAAAACGTGAAAAAAAAAATGGGTTTGAATACTTCTGCAAGGCACTGTATATCTATCCATATAGTAGCATTTTTTAATATGAATATATATATATATATTTCTTTTTTAATTTAATTTTTTCTCTGGAATATACAGTAAGTCACATTTTTTTATTCTCCTGAAATGTGCTGCGACTTATATTCCAAAGCGACCTATATAATGCAATTAACGCCAAGCACTCAAAGCTCACACATTTGGATTTGTGCTGAATGAGAGGGGTACGTGGGCCGAAGTTTATCTGTGTAGCACATTAAATTTGTTTAGGCTTGACGTTTATAATATGTATTGTTTATAATGAATGCCACTATAATTTATGTTTGTTTTATACTTATATTTTTCATTCCTGTTCTGTTCTGAATACTGTTAAATTTAAAGGATTTATTTTAGAATGAGAACTAAAATACATGTTTATAGTGTTTACAATGTTTATAAAAATTTTTATTAACTGGTATTTTAGATTTCTGTATAAAATGTGACTTGCACACTGATGTTACCAACACAGCCTTATTGTAATTTGTAACTATTTTTTGTTTTGGCGAATTGGTGGCTATACAGCTATAAAAAAAAAAGTAGTAATATTTTTTAAAATGTTTGACAAATGTTTGGGGATAAACATTCCATTAACAATGTATGACTAATGTTTTTGTGCTAACATTTTGAGAACATTATTAAAGACCACATAACTCTCATCTCATTTAGTGCAATCTAGTTGCATCTTAATGACAGTTATGTTTAGGGGTAGAACTTTATGCTTACCTTTTTCTAAAAATTGTTTTCATATGAATCATATCTTGCGAATTCATACAAAATCGCTACCTCAGCAGTGCAATTTTTACCCAGTGAGATTTATAGTCCGGTGTGAAAATATGATAAATAATCTTATATATATAATTAAATCTAATAACAACATAGTCTCAACTAGTTGGACAGAAAACACCAGGAAAAATAGTGAAAAATGTTTACATTCTGCCTGCTGAAAAGTAGTAAATACAGATTCTTTCACAGACACATTTTAGAAAACAAATTGGAGAAAGTACTTCTGTGAGCAAAATGCATCAGACAGTCACAGAACGGACAGAGACTATGATGGATCCGGCTCTCTCGATCCAGAGCCGAGATGTACTTTTCATGGAACACCAGGAGCATGTCGATCAGTTTCTCTGTTGGCTCTGCGAACCCCAGAGAACAGTTCACTGGGATGAAAACCAACAATCACATTGTGTATCACGCCATTTATTTACTTTGAGAGCTCATCTCTCCCAAAGGCTCGCCGTGGCTCTGTTCCAAAACTTACCGCGCTGCCTTGCTATCTACTAGCCATAGACAGCAGCCGTTTGAGGGAACATCCTGACTCAAACCTCGGAGAGCTTTGGAGAGCTCTACAGAGGGAACAACACATACAGTTAACACACAGGAAGCTCAGCTAAAATTGATTTCAATGGAGTCTGACAAGTTAATGATGCAACACTCATTAGAAAAACACTTGACATACATAAAATAGCTGATTGTTTTTATTAAACTTTTATTAAAACATATTAAGATTGACACTGAATGACTTAGAATTATGATATTAAACATGATCCTTAAAAATAATTTAATAATCCACCTCTGAGGAAACTCAACAGCACACATAAACAATGTGTGCTATTAAACAAAAATCTAGATCTTTATTTAAAGGGATTGTTCACCCCCAAAAATGCAAATTCTGTCATCATTTATTGTACAAACAGTTGATGGTATAACTTCCATAATATTTTTTACATACTATAGTAGTCAATGGCTACCATCAACTATTTGGTTTTGAACATTCTTCAAAATATCTTCTTTTGTGCACAACAGAAGAAAGAAACTCGCACAGGTTTGAAACAACTTGAGAGTGAGTAAATGATGACAGAAGTACTGTATCATTTTGGGGGAATTATCCCCTTTTAACTAACAGCACGAGCCAGTCCAAAAAACAAAAACCCTCAAACATTTTTCTTACTTTGGATGAATCTTTTTCCATTCTGTGTTTCTTAACATTAGGTATCTTAGAAGGCTACATGATTACTTTTGGAACAATCTTTGTATCTGACACACAATGCTTACAGCGCACAAGCTTTTAGAGACTCTTTCTGACATTCCTTTGCTTTTTTCTCTTTACATTGGTATCCTCTTGTTATCCTTCCTGTCTCCTGTGGTGAAACCAGTGCGAGTCTTCTTTGAGTTCACATTCAAACATATAAAACTCTGAGCTGTGATAACCTGCCCTCTAAACAATATTGTGTCTCATAACTTCATGGCAAGACTGTGGTAATTGCTTGAACTCATGTCAGCTAAAACCTATTAGTCACACTTAATGGCACAGAAAGGAGATAAAACAGGCGAATCGTTTATTCATATCCTCCCCGGACAATGTGAAAAAAATCCAACCTCTTTTTCTATTGGATTTGACTATGTGATACTGCATTTAGAAAGCAGCCAACCCTTTCTATTTTTAATATCCATCTCATATCTGTGTTTGCAGGGCTATGAAAGCATTTCTGCAAACATCCTGTGGATATTTGTTCTGGGTCATATTCTGTGACTTCAGCTATTGTGTCTACGTGGTGTACTGTAAACTGTGAAGTCACTGGTGGATAGAATATAGGATCTGTCAAGGCTGTGCCATCACAAGGCTGCATTTATTTGATCACAAAAAATATAAGATATTATGAAATATTATTACAATTTTAAGTAACTGCATGTTTTCTATGCAATTTATTCCTGCGATGCCAAAACTTCATTTTCAGCATCATTACTCATCACAGTCTTCAGTGTCACGTGATCCTTCAGAAATCATTGCAATATGCTGATTTGCTTCTCAAGAAACATTTCTTATTATCAATGTTGAAAACAGTTGTGCTGCTTAATATTTTTGTGGATACATTTTTCAGGAGGAGAAAGTTCAAAAGAATGGCATTTATTGGAAATGTTTACTGTCACATTTGATCGAATAAAATGCATCTTTGCTGAATAGTAGTATTCATTTCTTTAAAAAAAAACTATTACTAATCATTTTTAAATGGTAGTTCAATTTTCTTTTTCTTTTGATTGTTCAATAATAATATATTTTGTCAGGCGCAGAGATCAGCTCTTTATGCAGGTACATTAAGGGACTCACTGTGCTGTTTTTTATCCTGTAGTTCATGTTCAGTAGCACTTAAGGAACATTAAATGTGATGTAACTTGTATTGCATGTTAAGCAGGAGCATTAAAGTTTTGGCTGCTGTGAGCAGCCCTACACCTGCTGCTTCAGTTGATTCTGGACAGAATAAATGTCTCAAGTCTTCTCTATGTTTAACATAATATGAAAAGCAAAGTGAGGCTGCCTGTTCAGGGTCAGTGCCAGGACACTCATTTTTTTGTCTATTTAAGTGATTCAAATGACTGAATGCCACATTCCAGTAATGAACATGCTTTCAACTGATAAATTCAAATTCTGTCTTGATGTTTGAAAGAAAAATGTCTAATTGAAAATGAGCATTTTAAAAGTTTTTTTTTTTTTAATGAAAATGATGAGTACACTTCTGTGTATTCAATAGAGAAAACATTTCATTACCTTTTACCATTACACCACTTAACATTTAAAGTTGTTAAATCAAAACTTTAGTTCAAAAATGTATGGAAGCAACATGATTACAAAGATTACATTTCTGAGAACTTAAACTAGATTTTAGCTCTGTAGAGCCATATCAGGTGAATCAGGTAAATATTTGAATATCGTCATTTTAATATTTTCATTGTTTTAATAAATTGTGTACTTTGTTTCTGCTTTAATTTGGAATGAAATGCATGAAGTGGAGTCAATAAATTGTTTTGGGTACCAGTAGATGGCAGTGTTGTCTTTTGAGTTGGAGGTGCAATTCATTTATATGGACATAGAGGAAAAAAAACACTTCACCTCACTGTAGTTTTAACTCCATATATAATGAACACCTTATATAAGGAAAATGAAAATGATAAATAGAAAGTTTAAAAGAGCAGCATTTATTTCAAATGTAATTTTGCAACATCAAAATCCTTGAGCCCTTTGCTGTCACTTTTGATCAATTTAATGTATCCTTGCTAAATAAAAAAAAAAAAATATATATATATATATCTTAAAATAAAAATCTTACTGCCCCCAAACATTTGAAAATTAGTATTTAATATTTACAATAATATATTTGTTTTTGCTTTACAATAGATCCTAATTTTTATAGCATATTTTTATGATCATTTCATTTTTTTTCAAGATAAAAAATACTATTTCAATCTTTCTACTTCATAATTTCATGCTTAATTCAGTCTGTTACTTGCCATTTCTTTATAATTATTTGAATTATTTTTTTCAACGTATAACCCTTCACCTTTTTGTTACGTCATGTTGTACATCATCTTGTGCTTCATAATTGCTTTACTGTAAACATTTTGCAAAAAAACTGTGACAACTAGCCCCTACTACTATACCCTCCCACACTTTATTGTGAAATGCTCTGCTTCTGGAAGAGGAGGAGATGTCTTGAGTAGTCTGATATTTTATGTCCCTTGACATTCACGCTTTTGCAGACTAACTGCTTTGAGAGAGTCAGAGGTGGAAATAACAACAACACCAGGGAGGCAGTTCAGGTCACTTCACAACGGACATGTCGTTTCGGTTAAAGAAAATGCCACATAAGCCCTTGAACAAACGCAGGGAAAATAAACCCCCTTCGGGATGGAATAATATTTAAACAAAACCACTGTCTTAACCTTTACTAAACAAGAGCTGGATGGGTCAAGAACGCTTCACATGAAGTTGTTAAAAGCTTATTAATATCTTTTTTTTGTCATTATACAGTATGTGCAGATAAATGCAGCTTATGTAGTGTGTCAAACACATGGTTTGAAAGCAGGTGTAGATATTTTTAAAACCACAAGCTGTTCATGACTCATGCACTATATGAGGAGGCAGCATTTATCAGAATGGTGCTTCTAAGAAAACATGCAGCTTGTACGGTTAAATGCATACAAAGCCAGAGATTGTGGTTAATGTCAACAAACATGTGGATTCGTACAGTACACCAAATGCAATCCTTGAAATGATTAATATAAATATTGATATCAAGCCTGTGGAAAATATAGGCATTGTGTAATTAAATTACAATCTTTTACAATCTCTCATGGGCATACAGCATCCATTCTGTTTTGCTCAAGGGGGTTTTTCATGAGCCTTTATGATGAGAGAGAGAAAGTTAAGCAGGTCATTGATGCATAATGGCTTTAAGCTTTAGATGCATTTTTAATTCACAAAGGATAACAATACATTCACATTGTCTTTGTACTTCAAAAAAGAAACATAATTATTTAAATCATTAAACCCCATTAATCATAATATGAGGGTTTAATGTGAATAAAGTTAATGATGTACATGATTCTTTAACAGTGGAACTTTTTTGTCCCCTATAAGAAAAGTTTTAAATGATAAATTATTATAACCAAAATTATAAATGATATATTGTGCCTTTTTAATTACATTTTTAAGGTGAAAAATGTGAAATTAAATTGGTTAAATTAGAAATGTTAATTTTTTTTTGGTTTTGGGTTTGTCCTCTATCCTACATTTAAAATCTTCCAATAATAAATGGATGCAAACATAAATAAATAAATAAATAAATTTAGCCATAAGAAGCTATTTTTCACATTTTATTTATTTTATCATACCAAGGATTTTAGACAGCATCTTTTAATCTCCATCATAATAAAAGGATACAAATTTAAATAAATAAATAAATATGAAATTTGATTTTGCATTTTTTAAATGTTTTATTTAATTTTCTTTTCATGCCAAGCATTTTAGACAGCACCTTTCAAAAAGAGTTTATTTTTGGCTTTGATGGAAATAAGAGGTGGCAGGTGAACAGTCCAGAAGGGACAGTGTGAAGATCAGAATTGCTGTTCATTAAAAGATTTTTCTCTCATGATCTGAGGGTGGGTTTATTAGGCATCAAATCAATTATTTTTTGAGAGTTGTGATTAAAAAAAACACATCATCAGTCAAATGCAAAGCTTTGAATAGATCTTTATTCTAAGATATGTGATGAGTTATGACTGATAAAGTAGTCAACAGTGCCACTAACTGAAGAATATGACATAAGCTATACACCTGTGATTCCTGGAAACAATACTTGTAAACCAATACTTGTGTACTTGTCTTTTTCTTAGCATTAAACTTCACTTACTTTGCCTTGGCGTGAACATTAGCCTCAAGAAATTCATATAATGTAAAGTAATATCAAGACATCTGTTTCCTGGCGCAAAGTTGTTTTTTCCATTAGTGATAATCATCCAGCATATGTTCAGTAATGCAGTGCGACTGCTGAGGAAAAACGCGTTGTGCTCCTCTCGGGCATCCGTAGCATCACTTCCGGAAGACGGCGGGAAAGATGGCGGCCGAGTCAAACGAGTCCGAAACGGAATTGAATATGAGTCCTTCATCCAGAGAGGAGGTAGGAACATCGTCATTCTACCCGCGGTACAACACGAATATGAATGTTTGCTACGACAGGGCAGTTTAAAGGGGGTCGTGTTTGTGTTAGGTTGGATTTTACAGGGGTGGGCCTGCACACATGGAGCAGATGGCGCTGCTTTAGTGTGTGTGAGATTAGTTGTGTGTAATATTGATATAAACACTGATAAATAACAATAATAAACACTCATATTGTTTCATACAAGTACACCAGTCTTTTATGGGTCCCTTGATTCTTTCTAAAGTGAAATTATGTTTCCTAGACAGGTTATCAAAGGAAACAATAACAACGTGATCAAGTCACAAAAACAATGATATTTAAATGTTTTCTGACTTTTCTAAAAAACATTAGGTATCATATAACTTGGTCATTTATTACGTAGGTCTAATTGTTTTATATATATATAGTGGAAACCCCTTTGAAAACATTCAGATTACAAGCATAGATCATAATAGAAGTTTTTTGTTGAAATAATTGATCTTCTTGGGGCCATGTTCATATAATGCAGATTATATTGCCTTATGTGAGGAACCATTTATGCATTCATATTTCTTTCTGTTTTTCTGGCAGCTTGTCCATGCAATGTTTTATTTACTTTTTTGAGGTTTCATGTCATTTCAAAGCCTTTTGACACGACAAAGCTCACTGGGAATAATAACAGACAAACTGAGTTGTCCGTGTGTGATTAACAAACTACTGAATGCCCTAAATTTTTAGCTTGGCACAAACTATATTAAAGCATTTGATTGTTTTAATTTTGCTTTTATGTACATTATTCTTGCAAGGCCATTAAACACATCCAGCTTGGTGTGCAGAATGTGACCATCTTATGTCACAGTTTGGAATATTACAGTTCAAAAGTTTGGGTTTGGTAGGATTTTTAAATATTTTTGAAAGAAGTCCGCTTATTGAGGCAGAATTTATTTGATCAGTAATACAATAAAACAGTAATATTGTGAAATATTTTTAATGAATTTAAAATTATATATATATATATATATATATATATATATATATATATATATATATTCATACATTAAATTAATAATAAAATATATAATATAGGTATATATTCTACTTTGAATATATTTTACAATGTAATTTACTCCTGTCATGATAAAGCTGAATTTTTAGTGTCACATGATCCTTTAGAAATCATTTCTCATTATTGTATATGTAGAAATCTATATAAATCTTTTGTAACATTACAAATGTCATTACCATATTTTGATCAATTTAATGTGTCCTTGCTGAAGAAAAGTACTAATTTCTTTCTTTTTTTTTAAATTTTTAATGATGCTAAAATGACTTGAAACAGTAAATTAAATATAATATAACAAATTTGATGAAACTGAACTCACATTACAACCCTTAAGAACAAGTTTGTACTTTTCTTGACATGTTTGTAACGTTCATCCCTGGTTTTTTTTGCATTATTTTGTTTCTTTGTTGCATTGTTACATGTTACAGGTAATCCCAGCCAATATGGTATAAACCAGAGGTGTCCAGTTCCACTCCTGGAGTCACAAATTTCACACATTTATTTATTAATTTATTTAGATTCCATTTGAATGATTTAATTAAATTCTAATGGTAAAAAACATGTCTAATCAACTGATTTCATAAAACTCAACAATTTACTAATTTATTAACATTATTAATAGGGGCCTATGAAATGTTGTATTTTTGCTACTGTACTCCAGTTAAACACACCTGAACCAGCTAATCAAGGTCTTCAGGGCAGCTAAAAACTTTTATGCAGGTGTGCTGGAACTAAGCTCTGCAGGAAGGTGGCTCTCCAGGAGCAGGATTGGACACCCCTGGATCAAGCTGTTGGTTAGCTATTTGCTGTAATTCTTTTTTTCTTTTTTTTTAATATAATATAAATTTTCTAATGTCACTCTTTTCATTGGCACTGAAAGAAACTCCAGTCTAGGTCTTCTAGGTTTATGTAAAGTGCTGATATGGCTCTCGCTTCCCTCTGTCACTTATTATCCTTTTTTGTCGTTGACCAGGCACTGGGTTTCTGAATGATTTATTCCTCAAGTGCTCAGCATTCTCACTGTGTGTGTAACTCTGAAATACCAGCCTACCTGCTGAATGGCAGATCCATGTTTGAAAGACCAGTTTCCCATAAGCTTGCAGAAATCACTTGAGCTGCCCACTGCGTACGGCCTGGGATTAGGCTCAGTGGGGACAGATATGATGTCGAGAGCGAGACTGTTTTATATATATATATATATATATATTCATATATACAGAGGAAAGCAAGCTCTTGGCTATTCTTTGAGTGTCCCGCATCTGTCTGCGGCCGATGCAGAAACAGCACGGGGAGTTTCGCATTACCGACACCCCAGAAAACACGCATCTGCTTCTTGCCCGTCCTGCTGAAACAGCAAATTGAATTTTGATTGAAACGGTGGCAGTGGCAGCTGTGAGTGGCATATTCAGTGAAATCGAATTTAGAGAGCGATGCTTTACTGCTGCTGGGAGAGAATCAGGCTGTTACTGCAGCTCCAGATGTTAGTTCACTGATAGCTCCTCTGCTGTCTGATCGTTTCCCAGCGCCGCTTGTAATTGAAGTTTACTTCCCTACTGTAGAATACTGTATTACTGTCTGAAGTGTTTTGCGTCTCTGGCCTCTGATAACAGCCATTTACAGGCTTCGTAATATTTCCACGCAAATGACTTTTGAAAATGGTTGCAATGCAGTCAGCTTACAAATATGCAGTAAAAACTCTCATTTTTACATTGGTTGTCTTATAACAGTGGGCTTGTTTATGCATTAAATTAAAGGGATAATTCACCAAAAAATGTTGATTCTGTCATCATTTATTCACCCTCATGTTGTTCCAATTCTGTATGAATTGCTTTTATTTTGAAGAATGTGGGTAACCAGACAGTTTCTGGTCCCCATTGACATTCCATAGTTTTTATTTTTTTATTTATTTTTTTTGTCCATACTATGAAAATCAGTGGGGATCAGAAACTGTTTGGTTTCCACATTTTTCTTTTTTAATCTAATATTTATAGTTTATTTTGTTTATTTTTGGGGTAAATTGTCCCTTTAAGTTATAAGGCCTCTGCCCAAAATGTACTTCTAATGACTTTAGAGTTTTTTTAGTTAAGGCAGCATTTCTAATTTTTATTTGAGTTTAAGGTTTTCATCTACCATTTGTTTTATTTTAGTTCAGCTTTATCAGTAGAATAATCATTTGTGCAATAATTATGTTGATTTTCTTCTTAAATAGAAGTGTAAATTGAGTCCGAAATGTTTTCCCCGCAGCTCAAACCACATTCAGATGTGGTCATCAGAGACCCTTGACTCAAAATCAAATTCCAGGTGGTCACAGGAGACATATCTGACATGCATGTTAATAACAAGACTAAAACAGCAATCTTTTTCTCTTCTTGTCCTATCACCTGAGACCACTGTACGAGGTATAAACAGGGCAGTACAGTGACACACAGTTTTTGGGATTTATTTAAAAATCCATTCCTCTGCCTTTGGCCTTCTTTTCTAGCACACTGTTCTCATGGCGCACACTCTTACACTTAGACCTACTGTACTTGTACTTTATTACAGCACAAGTATGTTCTTACTCTGTGTCCTCTCTCTGCCTTCCAGCCTCCCAGCCCCGGAGAAATGGAGCAGCGTGACAGAAAGGCCAGCACAAGTTCATCTGAGGATGAAGACAGTGATGGTGATGACCGCAGGAGGGTTGCTGGTAAGTTTGTCCTTTGATGTATTTTTTTTTTTCTCTATTGCATTAGAACAATAGTCACATAAAAGCATTGCTACACCGTGCTTTATAGTGTTTGAATAAATTGTGCTGTTCGTGATTCCTTTTAGTGTATTGACTATTTTCTTTCTTTCTTTTGTTTTTTTTTCTTTTTTTGCATTTTTAGTAATTTTAGTACTGAAACTTATACTTAATACTTAATTGTTTGTTTCCACAAAATTTCTAAAGAAAAAAAAAAGGTTTGGAATGATAAAAGTGAGTAAATTATGAAAATGTTTATTTTTGGGTGAACTGTTCCTTTAAATCTTAATGCCACTTACCCTATATCCTCTGAATATTATGGTTAAAAATAATTCAGCTCCGGTGGAACAAACCGTATATCCGATGACCAGAAAACTGTTGCCTCAGCACTAAACTGGCACATAAGCCTAGCTTGTTTCTTCACAGCTGAGACCTACTTCCAACATTTCCTAAGTCAGCACAAGGACAAACACGGTGACAGAGCAATGCTTCACTGTAGATGCACCTGTTGTAGTTGAACACACAGTTTGTGTAGCTTGCACGCTTCATTTGACGTGAAAAATGACCTCAAACAAAAGGCTTTTTTCTAAGAGGAATAAAATCTTTTTTTGGGTCAGACTGTAAAATTAGGATTCACTGTGATGCTTTTTTAGTTCTAGGCATTTTGAACAAGTGCAGTTGAATCTGACTTAAAATACCTTTAATATTATAAATAGTTTATCAAAGAATAATTTGTTTTAGTTTTTTTAAGCCTCAAAAGAAGTAGTATTATTTTTTCATGTTTAGTGTGAATAAATCCAGTCTTCAGTGCCACATGATCCATCAGATATCATTCTAATATGCTGATTTGCTGCTCAAGAGATTCTTATTGTTATCAATGTTGAAAACAGTTGTGCTGCTTAATATTTTTGTGGAAACTGTTGTACTTTTTTCAAAATTCACTAAAGAATAGAAAACTCTATAAAGAACAGCATTTATTTGAAATAGAAATTTTTTGTAGCATTGCTGTTACTTTTAATCAATTTAGTGCATACTTGCTGAGCAAAAGTATTAATTATTATTAAGTATTATTAACTTTTGAACAATAGTGTATTTGTTATTATTACTGATAGTGTTTGCCTCGGGTGGCTCCTAAATCAACCTTGTACGGCAATGTCAAGTCAGTAATCGGCATTTTCCCATGGTTTCCCGAGGTATGTATCTCAGGGCTCATCTGCATCCGGCCTCGGTGTTTAGCTGCGGACACGTATAACCTTGCTGCTCATGTCTGTTTATCTGATCTATTGCTCCCTGGTCTCTAGAGCTCATCACCAACAGTCTCACTTCAGTAGCTCTCATAGTCGGTGTTATCATCCATAAAATGCTTTCAATCATCCCTTCTGCTGAGCTGTTGCAAATCTGAAATCTGACCGAGTGAAAACAACACAAGTCTCTTTCTGTCTCCTGACACCTGAACAAGGATACTTGACCACACATGGGTCAACCTGTTGTTAAGTGTCCATTATGTTTATCAGTACAGCACATTTCACATTTGGCATGAAATTGAGGCACGGTTAGACCCTGGTGTGCTCTTTTATTCAGCATAATATTAGAAAACAGCAGGATATGTGATATTGAAGGACTCAATATCACGTATTGAAGCCATTTCATGTCTCTCTGGAGTTTGTGTAGTGGGACTAAGTGCTTTTCTGAGCAAGGATGTCATCTCTGAATTAACTTTTTAAAGTTTTTCTCCAGTAGAAAAAGCAGTTTTTCAGGAGACCACAGGGTCGCAGCATCTCTCATTTCAGCCATATATTTAAAGCATGTTGTGATATGTAAAAAATCATGGTTATAAAGGCGTTTGTTACGAATTAAAATAAATACTTTTCTTGTGAACTTTCTATTTATCAAAGAATCCTGAAAAAATATTTCCAAAAAAACAAAAAAAACAAAACAGCACAACAGTTTTCAACATTAATAATAAGAAATGTTTAAGCACTAAATCAGCATATTAGGTTTCTGATGGATCATGTGACAATGAAGACTGGAGTAATGATGCTGTAAATTGAACTTTGAATAAATTACATTTTAAAATATATTGAAAAAGAAAACAGTTATTTTAAATTGTAATAATATTTCACAATATTACAGTTGTATGCTGTATAATTTATCAAATAAATGCAGCCTTGGTGAGCATAATAGACTTCCTTCAAATATAGTAAAAAAAAAAAAAAAATGGGCGACAATAAACATTCAAATGTTATTTTATTTTTTATTGTTTTATTTTATTTTTGCTATTAATTTATTTGTTTCTAATCTTCTCATTTAAATATTTTGTTTGTAACCATATTTATACACAGTTATGTTATATTATATTAATATATTTAATAGTAATAATGACTGTAATTTGATTTTATTGAAATTTATTTTTTTGTTTTTTTTTTAGGAATATTGCACTTATGTGGCGCCATGAGACAGAAAAATCTCTACACTCTTAAAAATCTTTAAAATCTCCTTTATAAACCTCTGATGGAGGTTTTTGGTCTTTGATTTGATTTCATGCACATCACTTATCATAGTAAGGGTCAGACTGTCATTCTTAGGTTTTTACTTGTGTACCATGTCAAGGTACTCACCAATTTTTTAATCTCATTTGGTGCATGGCAAGTGTTAATTTTAAGCCCTGACTGTGTTCGTTCCTCAAAGTCTTTCTAAAATGGCAGGTTCCTTGTTGAAGCTCGACATTAGGAGTGAAGCTGCCACAGAGATTGAGATCCATATCTGGAAATGATACCAGCTGTTTTGGAGCCACTTCACACTGTGACTGCAGCCATTATATATTTCAAGATCATTTAACAATAATCATCCTTTCATGCATTTTTAAAGCACCGCACTGTTGTGTGCGTGTTGTGATAAGTCATTATCGTAAATGCCTTCGAAGAAAGAGTGAAAACTGCATTGATAAAGGCTTGTGTTTTTGTTCTCTTTATTTGGTGGCTGTGTCTGAAGTGACAAAAGGATCCACAGGAAAACAGCAGGTGTTGAGTCGCAGGCCCAGTCGCGAGCTTGGCAGAATGATCTGCTCTTTATGATTATTTCATGGGCTTTTATGCTCCCCGGCACTGATTCAACACTCAGTTATTGAGCTTTGGCTTCTGTTGTTGTGAATGTCGCTTAAGGTTTGCAAGAATCATGCACTGAATCATTTTCCCAGAAGCAATTCTACTTAAATAGAAATGTAAATCAGGATTTGACTCCAAGCCTGGGCGGTATGATGCATGTGTACAGTGCAACAGTAACTGAATACTTGAAATACTCCATAGGCTTTTGAAAAAAAAAAAAGCCCATTTTGGTTGACTGCTAGTACTGACAGTCTCTAAAAGTGTTTGTGGCCAAGAAATGTGTTGTTCTCCTCTTTATCATGCTTTTAAGAAAAAGTAGTCCCTGCTTTCTGTCAACATCATCTTTGTTTGTTCATCACAATGTTTTTGAATGATGGCAGCTGTCTGAAAACCTTGTCTTAATGTTTTTTTTCAGATGGCCAACGTAACCCTGAAGCAGGTAGACCCGAGGGTCGCTCTGGTTCAGCTCAACACGAGGACGATGGCTCCAGAGATGGGAGTCCACGAGCGGGCAGCCCTGTGGCGAGAGCATCGTCCAGGGCCAGGCACAATCAAGGCTCCAGTGGCTCAGACAGTGACAGCAGTGAAGACGACAGTGATGACGGTGTAATGCACAGGATGAAGAGCAGTGTCACACATATCAAGGTGAGTTACAATCATACAGTATTTTCCTAATGTTAAAGAGAGAGTTCACTCAAAAATGGAGTTTCTCATGCGTGAGTAAATACTCAGCTGGAGGGTGAGTCAATGATGACAGAATTTTCATTTTTGGGTGAACTGTCTTTTTTAATTACTTAAATTTACTGAAGATTCCGAATGTGCTGGTTATATTAGGGATGTTAATAATTAAACAATGATTGATCATTTATAAATTTTTGTTAAGCAGTTAATCAATATCAGCATAAATGTAACCATGTGAGCAGATGCTGAAAACACTGCCTGTACTGCAGTTTTATTATTAACTAAAACAAAAACTATTCAAATGTTTTTAATTTAAATAAAGCTAAAGTAAAATATAAATATATGAGATTTAAAAAAAAAAACTTAAAATTAAAAACCAAAATTACAAATGTTCCCTTGGTGAAAAATTTGATGTTAGTTTAAATTGTAGGACTAAAAAAAAAAAAAAAAGACTAAATAACAAAAACAACATAACAAAATTGCTAAAACTTAAACTAAAATAACAAATGTAAATATAAAAGTAAAAGCTAATCATAGAAGTATAAACATATAGATAATGTAATAGTATATTAAGAATTCTTAACACCGCTATATATTTATCCGGAACTACTATTAAATTAATTGTATTATTTAAGTTAGTACTTCATTGACATTTCAGAGTCAAAAGTAATGTCCAAACAATTTTATGATTCAATGTGAAGTTTAAAAGGAGAAAGATATTTATATATTTTCATATTTAATTTACATATATTTTTGTGTGTT
Organism: Tor tambroides; assembly: GCA_021397915.2. Lineage (NCBI taxonomy): Eukaryota > Metazoa > Chordata > Actinopteri > Cypriniformes > Cyprinidae > Tor > Tor tambroides. The sequence goes on from JAFVLL020021760.1 coordinate 24,911, forward strand.
TAATACAGATTATACATCAAGAGTAATAAATCTATTAAAATGAATTGGACTGAATTTATTTACTTATTTAAAGGTGAATACCAATGCTCTTATTTCTTATATATTTAATTCAATTGATTATCTTGGCTTTATTGATTTATGGATCAGGTTAATTAAATTGATGATAATTTAATGACCATTAATTTTAATTATTATCAAAAAATGTTAGCGTGTGTCTCTGGTATATGCCATTAGTAGTTTACTATTAAAACTGTCACATAATCACCATGTATAGAGTAAGGCATTTGATCCATAACCATTGACACAAATTCAGTGCTTGACTAATTGGTGCAACTTCTACTATGCTTTGCTAATGTGATTGTGTTTGTTTCAGCGTGCCTCTGATGATGAGAGCAAAAACAGACGAAGAAGCTCCTCACCTGACAGGTAAGTCTGTTATTAGTCTCAATTTAACAAAATCAATGTAGAATTCAGACCTTTCTGTGAACTATTGTCATTTGTATCCATGTTAGGGACAAAAAGAGATCACAGTCAAGATCCCGCTCCAGATCCCGCTCTAGATCTCGTTCTCCTCAAGAACGTTATGGAAGGGGTCGTAGGTGAGGAAACGTGTGTTTATGTTCTCAACAAATTTACTGTTGCCTTTTTCATCCTGATGTAAATATTGCACCTTTCAGTTCTAATGTTTTCTTTGTTTTCCGTTGTCCTTGCGTCAGGTCCAGGGAGCGTGAGCGAGATCGAGACCGCTATGGCGACCGGGATCGTTATGAGCGGCGCTCCAGCAGAGAGAGGGATTGGGAACACAGGAGGAGGGGAAGGTCAGCCTCCCCAGCCAAAAATGATAAACCTCCCACTGAGGAGCCTCCAGTGAAGAAGAGAAAGGAAGCTCTGGACCCCATCCTGACCCGCACCGGTGGGGCCTACATCCCACCGGCCAAACTGCGCATGATGCAGGCTCAGATCACTGACAAGAGCAGGTTGGTTTCACTTTGCTCAGCAGTCCAACATTTTGTATTTATTTATTTATTTATTTATTTTTTTTTTTTTAAATAGGGTAAAGTGTGTACCATTGTTGTTTGATATGACGTTTATTTACCTTAGGCTGTATTTTTCATATTGCACTTTCAAAGTCCATCATTGGGTTTGGAGGGTACAAGAAAGAAAAAAGTGAATTAATAAGTAGGTCAATATATTGAATATTCAAAATATTTTTGTGATTATTTTAATGGTAATGTAAATAAAACATAGCATTTCTAATTTGAATTTCAGATGGTAAATTTTATTAATTTCCATGAATCAGTTTGAACTGTCAGTTGCAATGAATCAATTCAAAACACAAAAAAGAAATGCAGTGATTTTATGCAAAAGATTCTTTTGAATTGGTGGCCAAAGGTGTCTGCAGAAGTCTAGGTGTAGAATTTCTCATAATTTTTTTTTTTTTTTTTTTTTAAATATACGCAGTCGTTCAAAAGTTTGATGTCAGTAAGATTATTGTTTTAAATAAACTTTTATTCCGCAAGGACGCGTAAATTGATCAAGAATGACAGTAAGGACATTTGTAATGCTATAACAGATACAAATTTCTATTTCAAATAAACACTGCTGTTTTGAAATTTCCATTCATTTAAAGAATCCTGAAAAAAATGTATCATGGTTTCCACAAAAATACAGCACAACTGTTTTCAACATATTATGAGAAAATGTATTAAAATAGAAAATGGTATTTTTCGTATTTCTTCTAATCTAATTCTTTAAATTCCTATTGTTTAATGATCAGCCATTTAAGCCATAAATAATATAAATGCATAAATACTAAAATATATTTTTGAAAACTCTCATAAGACTTAAAAATATAGAAATATAATTTTAGATTTATTGCCCGGCTCTAATGAGTGATCATCAGATTAGAAAGAAAGGTTATCTTTGTTGATCCATCTTGAATTATATTGATTTTGAAGTATTTTCAGACATTGTGATAAGAATAGATTGTGATTTATTGATGGTGGGAAATGCATCCACATGAATTCAATGAAGGGGTCGATTAAATTTCCTCATGCAGCAGAATGGAGGTCACCAGCCAGGAAATATAGAGGTGTCTCTTAGGGATGTGGGATATCTATAGCAGGAGGAGCGTTAGCCTGTGCTTGAGGCCAGACATTGGAAGATAGGTGATAGAGACAATACATCAGAGATCAGTCTCAAGAGGAGCTAAGGGCAGGAAATTAGTTGGTGGGGAAAAATAGCTGTTCTCTAAGGAGCTAAGCACGACTTCAAAACTCCTTAACATCAGCATTTTCCAGGCTATTTCATGCTGAAGTACAGACTGAGAAGCAGACAGCGTTGAAGGCTTTGTCCTGCTATTACGTTTGTGCCAAATATGACCTTTTAAAATGGTCTATTACTGTGCACTAAAGACAAGTGTTTCAAGATCACTGCTGTGTTGACAGGCTGAAAGGGTCTCCTTCAAGAGATTTGTGTAGTTGGTTTTTCATCCATTCTTTTCTTTTTTATTCCACAGTTTGGAGTATCAGAGGATGAGCTGGGAAGCCCTGAAGAAGTCCATCAATGGTCTGATCAACAAAGTGAACGTTTCCAACATTGCCAACATTATTCAAGAGTTGCTGCAGGAGAATATTGTGAGGGGCAGGTAAAGACCACAGTTATTGTGTTTTACTGGTCTATGGCCAAGTTGCTAGTGTACTCTCTACATTTGCTGCATTTTAAGGCGTCATTCTTTACGTTTATTTCTATAGCGCTTTACACAATAAAGATATAACAGCTTCACAGTGCGAATTTCAATTATGAGGCAAATTCAAATTCTGCTGGTAAAGCAGTTCTAACAAGAGTTCCAGTCAGTGTCGTGTTGGTTCAGTTCAGTTGAATAACTGTGTAAGTTCATCAATTATGAAACAAGTTCAATTCAGCTTTAAGCAGATATCTTCTTTTGGCCAAATACACAATCCCATAAAAAACATTCTAACAAGTGTAGTGGGGAAAAAATGTTGAATGCAGCAAAAGAAGTCAAATTATAAGATATAAATTATTTAATACAGATCACATAAGTATCAAATAAAAATTCTATTACTACTAAAAGTACTATTACTGACTTTTTAATATTATATGTATACCTCAGTTAGTATTTGAATGGTATTGATTAAAAACAACTCGGTGTGGTTCAAAATGGATTATTTTATGCACTACACTACATTTCAAAAGTTTTTTTTTTTTTAAAGAATTCTCTTATGCTTACCAAGGCTGTATTTATTTAATCAAAAATATGGTAAAACTGTAAAGGGCCATTCACACAGAAAGCGTTTTTCCATTCCAATGCGCTACTTTTCCATTGTTTTTCTATGTAAACGCGAGCTTGACGGACGTGCATGACCATTACGCTCGCGTCTCGCGTCTTTTGCAGCGCCTCGCGCATGAGCGCCACATTAAGATGCCGTGTCAAGTTCAAGAATTTCAACTTTTACACACGGCGCCGCTCATCAATGTCAGTTCCAAAGCAGTGGACCAATCAGAAGAACTCGAAGGAGGGGCAAGCGTTGCGAGCTTCTGTTTACAGTAGCAAGTTGGCATGACAACTGTTTTATTTGAAGGCTTCATTCCTGAGCGCTGCGTCTCACATTTTTAGACGCAACGACGCGTTCTGTGTGAATGGCCCCTTATACTGTGAAAAAAAAATTATAAATTAAAATAGCTCTTTTCTATTTTAATGTATTTCAAAATGTAATTTATTCATATGGCGGCAAAGTGGAATAAAGCTCACTCCAGTCTTCAGTGTCTCTTGATCCTTCAGAAATCATTTTAATATGCTGATTTGATGATGAAGAAATATTTCTTATCTTACTATAGGGCTTTTCACACTTGAACTTGTTAACCCTGGGTCATCCTAAACCCCAGATAAACGGAATCCTGGGTTGTCTGTAATCACATTTCACACTGCTCATACTATACCTGGGGTTAACTGTTAATCCTGGATATTCATTAACAAATGTTTCACACTGTACATTAGAGATGGGGAGTCGACTCCAAAAGACTCTGAATAGCTATAGAGTCGGAGTCGACTCCAGCACTGGAATCGACTCTCGTTGTACGTCGACTCCAAAATCGCTGATGTCTTCACTGATTCTCAAATCCCCGTATAGTGAATGGCAGTTGAGTGCAGTATATCAGCAAAGAGTAAACGAAATTAAGCGAGGATACGTTTGCAGTTCAGTCCGTGCAGTTCGTATGTGGTGCAGAAGCAGCACAGGCTCATTCTGCTTTGTTGTAGTGCGCTATGATCCCTGGCTATTTACCACCATTATTTTGATTTCAAATCCAGTTACTAAAAATTACTTTTTTAAAAGCAGTGATTGTTTTTACACAGTAATACAATCTTTCATAGACGTACTCACGTTTAAGCGCAATATATTAAAAGGACTTCTGTATAGATTTATATATTAAGATGCTCAAGCAAGTGGCAAAACATGTCCTGCAGTCTACTTTTCTTACGTTAAAAGGTAGACTATTACAAACATTTTAAATTAAAACTTACCATTGACAGAAACAGCTGTCTCGTGTCCTTTCTTTTGCATTACATCCTTATTACAATCCTGCTGGTCATAAATAACTTTGTTTTTCTAACTCCACGAGTGCCGTCTATGTTAGCGTATTTATTTTCCTTACTTTACCCCTATTGCTAAAAAGCCGTTTTACCCCATTGCTAAAAAGCCGTTTTACCCCATTACTAAAAAGCCATTTTAACGTTTTTTTGTGAGTTTTTCCTTTGTAAAATTAGGTGTCGGCAGCCCCTAACAACGTTGATCGTTGATAGCTCATTTAAAGGTAATGTCACCACCAATAAATTGGACTAATTTGGATGACACGCTAAATGGAGTCGAGTGGGAGTCGGGGTCGACTCCGAAAAACCTGGAATCGAACACCCCTACTGTACATTCCTAAACCCCGGGTTAGCATTCTTATTTGCGGTGTCACTGATTGGACGAACAGCAGGCAAACTGTTTACACGTCTTTTTCTGTGTCTTGCCAGTTATTAAAAAAAATGACGCCGCGTAGGTCTTTAGCCATTTTAAGCCTCATGAGACGCGCAAGAAAACAAAGACAAAAGTACAAAAGAAAGAAAACAAGGAGCAAAGTATGTGAATATTTCTTTGAATTTCTTTTAAATAGTAAGTAAATAATACCGTCTCTTCATCACTCCAGTTCACACGCTTTCCGTCTTTTGACATTTCTAACTTTTCTCTCACCGCCTGCTGTTTACACGACGCTCGTTTCCTGTTACTGACGTGCCATGAGCCTCGCTGATGATTTCTGATTGGCTGTCTGTTGCCAAGCGTCCAGCAGCAACAAGCAAGCACTGCTCCGATTCACACTGAACAAACTTAGCACCGCAATGCGGGGTTAACACCACAAATGCTGTGCTAACTCTGCTCCGGAGCAGTGTTTCATAACCCCGGGTAAAATGCAGTGCTAACACCGCTTTCAAATTCAGGTGTGAAACGTTTCTTTACCTGTGGTTAAAAGCGGTGTTTAGAACGACGATAACCCGGGGTTAAGCGCAGTGTGAAAAGCCTATATCAGTGTTAAAGTTCTGCTGCTAAATATTTTTGTGGAAACTGTGGCACATTTTTTTCAGGAATCTTTAACAAATAGAAAGAAAAAAAACAGCATTTTTTGAAATGGAAATTTTTTTTGTAACATTATAGATTTGTTTATTGTCTATTTTAATACATTTTATGCATTCTTGCTGAATAAAATGATCTTTTCCAAAAACAAAATTGCACTGACTCCAAATGTTCGGTAATGTATACACCAAGTTCTATTGAAATCAGTTGTGAACTTGAGTCTCCAGTGATAATTGTATGATGAGTTGATACCCATGTAACTGTCACTTATGCGGTTTCATCTCAGTTAGGATGCTCCCTGTGTAGGCAGGAAACGGTAAGGTAGTTCATATGTTTGGCATTGTTAACGGTCTTGGTTTGTCTCTCTCCAGGGGTCTTCTGGCCAGGTCTACACTTCAGGCCCAGGCTGCCTCTCCCATCTTCACCCATGTGTACGCTGCTGTGGTGGCCATCATCAACTCCAAGTTTCCTCAGATCGGAGAACTTATGCTTAAGAGACTTGTCCTCAATTTCCGGAAAGGTTACAGGAGAAATGATAAAGTAAGACTTTAGGAAACTGGGTACTGATTTCTATCATCACCAATTTAAATAATATTCTCATTTTTATATTCTTTGTCTTTATCTTTTCAGCAACAATGTCTCACAGCATCCAAGTTCGTGGCTCATCTCATCAACCAGAATGTGGTACGTCCTTCTGGTCCTTTAACAGATTTTGTCTGTAGACCACAGTTTATTTTGTAGTGTGTAATTGTTTTGTGTGTAATTTTTTTTTTGTCTCAAGGCTCATGAAGTCCTGTGTCTAGAGATGTTAACCCTGCTGTTGGAAAGACCCACTGATGACAGTGTGGAAGTGGCCATCAGCTTTCTAAAAGAGTGCGGTCTCAAATTGACAGAGGTCTCACCCCGAGGCATCAATGGTACATTCCTTATTTTATTTTTATTTTATTATTGAGTTGATGGTTTTGTCTTATATCTACACTGTCATTTTTTTTTCAGCTATCTTTGAACGTCTGAGGAACGTCTTGCATGAGTCAGAGATAGATAAGCGTGTACAGTACATGATTGAGGTGATGTTTGCCATCAGGAAGGATGGATTTAAGGACCACCCTATTATCCCAGAAGGGCTTGACCTAGTAGAGGAAGAGGACCAGTTCACACACATGCTTCCTCTGGAGGATGATTACAACACAGAGGACATATTAAGTAAGATCAGCTGCACTTATGCATGCCGTTTCAGAGTGTTTAAACCTTTTCCCTTTCTCCATATTATCAATTAGCATGGATCGATGACTGATTTTAGATTTCAGTAAAAATTGATTTGAGATCTCAGTAAATACCAATCTGAGAATTTAATAAACCACTGATTTTATATGTAGTCTTTAAAAAAGATTTAATATTTTTGATTTGAGATTTCGATAAAGTATTTATTTGAAAGTTCTGTAATCTGTAAATTTGACATTTTTAGCAACCACTGATTTGAGATTCCAGTAAACTACTGATTTAGGATTTCATTGAACTACTGATTTAAGATTTCAGGAATATGAATTCAGTTACTACCATTCAAAAGTTCAGCCGGTAGGATTTTTTCATTATTTTGAAATAAATCTCTTATGTTCACCAAGGCTGCATTTATAATAAAAATAATAATACATTTTATTTGTAATGTTCCTTTCTCAAAATTGCGCTTTATTATTTGATCTGAAATACAGTAAAAACAGTTATATTGTAAATAATGCTTTGTGTTTTAATGTATTGTAATGTAATTTACTCCGTTGATGATAGCTGAATTTTCAGCAACCTTTCCCCAGTCTTCAGTGTCACATGATCCTTCAAGAAATATTTCTTCTTATTATTATTAATAAGAAGAAAACAGAATAAGAATACAGTATTGAAAACAGGTGTGTTGCTTAATATTTTTATGGAGACCATGATACATTCTTTCAGGATTCTTTATTGACTAGAAAGGTCAAAAGAACAGCATTTACTTGAAATGCATTTCTTTTGTAGCACTCTAAATGTTTTACTGTTGATGAATTTAATGCATCCCTTTTGAACTAAGAGTATGTTTTTTCAAAGAAAATCCTACTGACCACAAACTTTCAAATGGTAGTGTAGTTTCAATTCATAAATGTGTCAGTCATGATGAAGCACATGCTTTAAGTTTCTAATGTCCATTGTTTTGTTTAAAACCGTTCTGTTTTCATCATTGCTGCTGAAGGTGTTGATCGAGTACAATTCAGTAGCTCACTCACCTAACCTGTCAGGCCTCAATTTCTCATGTTTAGCAGCTAATTACCTTGACACGATCATAATGGATGACTTCCTTCTCTCTAAAGCCACCCACGAGGGAACGCATGCTCTCAAACCAGAGGCTGCAGTCCTTGCTCTGCCTGTGTGTAATTGAGGGTTTTGCTCTCTCAGCTCTCATATTTAGCCACTGTCTGTACTGATGTTTGCGGATAAGCATCTTTTCTGAGGCTTCTGAGACAAAGTGCGCTAATTGAAAATCCATACAAGCAGCCCTTTGGGGAGCATGAACAGCCATTATCACATTAAGGTCTTTTTATGTATTACGGCTAATACACAGCAAATTCTTCTTTATGGGTAATTGCCTCTGATTACATCTCGTTGGCACTGACTTAATTGCTGCGAAACGTGTAATTGCAAATGAATGTCTGCTTTACATCAACAATATTCCTTTTGCAGATGTCTTCAAGTTGGATCCCAACTTCCTGGAGAACGAGGAGAAGTACAAAGCAATTAAACGGGGTGAGTTAATGACTCTTTTGCTGTACGCGTTCTCTGTTCTTCTCATTACTGCCTATTAAAAGAGATGCCCTCTGATGCACCATCTCTGCTTGTGCATTTGAATTTTAATTGTGTACTAATTGTACAACGGACTGGTGACAGCCATATGGTACAGGAAGCTGAAATGGTGGCCCTTGATTGCGACAATTGGAGATGCTTGTTCTCTGATGCGGAGATGATTACTCCATTTATGGCTTGAGAAGCAAAGCTAATGGAATCGTTCAACAGTGGAGAAAGTGACAGTATATAGTTGTGACCTAAGATACCAATGAGAGACCTGGGCAAAGACGAGAGTGTGTTTGTGTGTTACGCTTGTCACTTTTTCCTAAAGTCAGATCCCAAGTAGGATGAAATTTTAATTGATAGAGACTTTTACAGTTCTTTACAATAATGCAACTCATCTGTCCCTTCACTTTTGCAGGCTCTCCACTACAAACATATATTAAAGACAAAAAAAAAAAAAATTATGACAACCATCAGCATGAAGCCTGGTCCACTTTACAGAACTATTTAGTTAGGAAGAATGAGGATATTATTGTCAAATAGCAATTCTTTTTTCAATAGTTTGCTAACGTTGCTGAGTTATAAATATGCAGTCAATTTGAATGAAAGCTAAATAAAAATAGAGATTTTTTGGAATTTCAATCAATGCTCTAATCTAATTTAATTCATATTTATAATGTAGATTGTCATGGACATATGGAACAGTTTGTGGTGCTAAATTCTGAATTAAAAAAAAGATTAAAAAAAAATTAAAATACATTTTCAAAATGACCAATTAAAGTAAAGCAATTTATGCAGCATTAAAAGGAGCTAAAACTAAACTGAAATTTAAAATGAACTCAAAATCTAAAATATACATTGAAATAAATCCATAACATTTGTCTGACCAACATATGAAAAAAAAAAAAAAAAATATGTGATGCATTGTCAAGTATGGTGATCCATACTCGAAATTGGTCCTCTGCATTTAACCCATCCAAGTGCATGCACACAGTAGTGAACATACACCCGGAGCAGTGGGCAGCCAATGTTCCAGCGCCCGGGGAGCAATTTGGGGTTTGGTGCCTTGCTCAAGGGCACCTCAGTCATGGTACTGCTGGTGCGGGAATCGAACCAGCGACCTTCTGGTTACAAGCCCGACTCTCTAACCATTAGGCCACGACTTGCCTAAGTTACCATGCAGTCTGTTGCCTAAGTTGAAGTTACCATGCAGTCTGTTGTTTTTTAGTGTGCTGTTTAATAAAGATATTTTAATAAAATACATTTTTTAAAAATATTTAATTTTCAAGGTTACACGTTTAAAATTTAATTGATCTGTCTTGATTTCATACCTCAGAAATTCTTGACGAAGGAAGCAGTGATTCTGGTGACGACGCTGGTGGCAGTGGAGATGATGAAGATGATGATGATGATGATGATGAAGAGGAGGCAGCTGGAGAAGGTATTTAAAAATTTATCAAGTGTCACATGCTCTACCGTGTACTTAAAAATAAGCACAACTGTATTAATATTCAGTGTTATGATATGGCTTGGTGGCGCTATACTCTGTTATTTATGAGCCTTGTTCTTATTCTGCCGCCTTATGCGAGAGCCAGTGTTCGGGGACAATGCTTTGCATTAGTTCCCCTAGATAATCCTGCTCATATGGTCTCTTGGGTCTTGAGCTGAGGAGAAACTGCATAAAACACAATGGCTGTCAGGAGACTGCCTATTCCAGACTGTAGCACATTGTGTTTTAGGCATTAAAAGGATCATAACTTTTTTCCCCCTCTGAGGTCCAGTAACAATGTTTCTTGCATTTAAAACAGTTGTAATGTCGTTTAATGCCAGAAACATACTCTGCAGAAGTATGCAAATGCAGATGCTTGGGCAATCCAACACAAGCATGTGGTCCTGTTGAACATTTGGGTTACTATGCCAGTAGTACGCAAATGGGTGATGGTTACTTTCTGATGTCTTATTTATCTGCTGTAGATTCACTTCAAATTGTTGCTCTGTCAGTCGGTTTTTATCTTTTCTGTTTTCACTTTAATTTTGAAGAAATTTTGTGTTTTTATTATTTTTTTATGGTCTATGTAATATTAATTTTATTTATTAATTATAGTTATTTTATTACTTAAACGAAAACGAGAATTTTTGGCAAGTAGATGATTTTTTTTTTTTTCTTTTGTATTTTATTGTTTGTCAACTTTTATTTCAAGTAACTTATTTTTTTTTTTTTACAGTTTTGGTTTTAGTTTTAGTTAATGTAACAATAACACTGAAATAAATATTATTTTTATATATACATTTGTAATTTATTTGAATTATTTATTGCTTTTTATGTATTAAAGTATTATAAAATATTATTGTAAAAGAATTGAAACATTTACAACTTTGAGATGTGCATTTGTTTAATTTTTTTTTTCTCCTAAAGATCAAAGAAAATAATTTTTTCATGGTTTGACTCCTTTGCAACTAATTGGCCTAAAAACACATAATTGGCCACTGTACTGTTTTTAGATGTTCTTGAATTTCTCTTCTGTTGGATGTCTCGTTGATTGTAATGTAAAGGTTCAAGATCTCCCTGTCATTGAGCACAGACGGTGTAAGCTGTGTGTCTCTCTGCTGTTCTTTGGTTCCGTTCCTGTGATCAGATGAGCTTAGCTGTGTTAATTGCTTCATCAAAGAAGGCTGTGAGCCTGTGAATGAAAATAACTCTGCAAAGAACAAGTGCTATTGACCTCTGGAGGGAGACATATCATATGACAAACTTCAGCCAGTCTCTGCCCTGTTTAACTGTACTGAGTTTTTCTTTTCTTTATTTAGAACAAGAGAAAGTCACCATATTCGACCAGACAGAGGTGAACTTGGTTGCGTTCCGTCGAACGATTTATCTCGCCATCCAGTCAAGGTGAGTGTGTGCATCATGTGATCCAATGGTTCTGTGTCGTCTTCCGTGCTTCCGTCAGCAGAAAGGGAGCAGCTCTAAAAGCCACCAGAAATAGTCTGTGCAAAAGCTTGGTTTTGGCTGGAACTGAAAAACAACCTACTTTTGAGATCCCATGTGTAGAGAGATGAAGCTATTTTTTTTCTTGTTTTTGAACCCAAGCTCCTGAGGGCCGCAGCACACAGATTGAATTAATAACGTTTCAGATTAGTTGTTTTTCATTGAATTTCGCCAGCACGGAGCAGCAGAAGTGCCGTCACAGATCAGAAATCGCTGTGGTGATGGACTTCAAAATTAGTTATCCTTTGATATCAAGAGGGTTTGAAAAATGTTTAAACAACGATTCAGGGGCTGATTGACGAGAGTAGGAGGAAGGAAGCATGGGTCTAGTTCCCTCGGTATCACAGAACCATTTCTCAGTATGACTGTCCTCCTCATGGGCGTTAGCTGGAGATGATATTTAATGCATATCTTGATATTGGTATTTGGGCTGTTGAAGCAAATGTTCATGAGCTCCAACATTTAATTTTATCAACATCAATTTTAGGTTATTTAGGAATTTCTTTTGAATGTTTTAAGGACAGTCAGCATTCAACTTGTGTGTTCTGTAACTTTTTTTTTTTTTACACCCATTTGGTTTTCCTTTTTCTTCACCTTTTTGTCTACTAGGTTGCTTTTAAATGGTTCTGTGGTTAAAAGTCCAAATATTCTGTGTATTGTCTCAACTAATAATAATTAATACTATAACAGCGTGCAAATACTCCATGTATTCTCTCAATTAATAATAATTAATACTATAATATAATACTATATTATTTTAGTATCACTGAGCTACAATAATCATTTTTATTATTATTTTTAATACTTTTTATATATTTCCAATTTTCCTTTTAACTTTAAAGTTTTAGTGATTTTTGTTGTATTTTTGTCATTTTTATTATTTTTAAAATATGCCATTTAGTCCCCCCCCCCCCCCCCTAGTTTTAGTTTGAGTTAAGTATATCAATTTGAAGGGTTAGGTCACCCAAAAATGAAAATTCTGTTAATAAATACTCACCCTCATTTCGTTCCAAACCCGTAAGACCTTCATCGTTCATCTTTCTTCACTCACAAAAAATTAGGGGTGTAACGATAAATCGATTAATGGATCGATTCTGTAATTTTCCTAATGCATCGCAAAATTGATTCTGAGCTTAATTTTAACAGCAGATGGCACTGCATGCTTTAGAAACAGCTTGCCTTCAGTTCCTTACACACAAACCACTCGAACTTAAAATAATCATTCATAAAGTTCAAAAAGGTTGAAGCGAATTGCAAGAGTGTTCACAGTGGGTTGTGTTTACATTAATCTTGTGTCATAAAAGCATAAAAGCCGAGGTGCAAGTACATTTAACCACTTAGTTGAACGCACAAGCAGTCTTCTTTGTGAGTATTTGAGTGGGCGGTTAAAAACTAGCCTAGAGCGCCATCTGCTGTTGAAAACTAAGTTCAGAATCGATTCAAGAGAGAATCATGATGCATTAGGAAAATCACAGAATCGATCCATTAATCGATTTATCGTTACACCCCTACAAAAAATATTCTCGATGCTTCATAAAATTAGGGTTGCACCACTGATGTCACAAGGACTATTTTAACGATGTCCTTACTACCTTTTTGGGCCTTGAACGTGTCAGTTGCGTTGCTGTCTATGCAGGGTCAGAAAGCTCTCAGATTTCATCATAAATGTCTTAATTTGTGTTCCGAAGATGAACAAAGGTCTTGCGGGTTTGGAATGACATGAGGGTGAGTAATGAATGGCAGAATTTCATTTTTGGGTTAACTATCCCTAAACTAAATGAAAAATGTGTTATTTTATTTTCGTTATTAACACGCAGAGTCTTATGAACTGTTTATATTGTACATTTTTAAGTATGATACAAGAGCGGTTCATTTACATGGACAGTGTCACCTGATTCATGTAAGCGAACTGAACTTACAAACTTTACATATGAGTGCCATTTTTGCTACTGAAGTTTAAATCAGAGGTGCTACAACATCTGACTCCACACTCTCATAATGATGAGTCTTGAGACCAGGGGAACGTTTACAAAATTGCCTAATGAGCCTTAAGGAAACTTAATGGTTAAATAAAAAGTGCTTTAAAATAATCACAGTGTGACTTAATTTTGTATCACCTGCGAAATTACTGTGAATCTAGCATGAATATTCATGGATCCCTAGCAGGCACCGGGTCACACTCTGCTCTCTCTCTGTCTGTGTGTGTGTGTGTGGACTCACAGGCATCCTCACAGCTTCTCTTTTCCACTTCTATTGACCTGAAGCTTTAAAAAAAGCCTCTATTGTGGAGAATGTTTGAAAGCACTAAACCTCTGAGCGCCTCGGGGCTGCCGAGCTAAAGATGCAGCAGAGGCTGATTCTGTATCTAGAGCTTAGAGGAGTCAGAAGCAGGCTTTGCATACGTACTAGCTTCATTTAACCTGTTTTTCTTTAAGTGCGTATACTCTGTATGTGATCACAGCTGTACGAAACACTTCTAACATGACATACAGCTTCCAATGAGGCTTCATTCAATACATTCAACTGCTGTGTAACAAGCATTTAAATATTTCACCAGCTGGGAGTCAACTGACTTCCTTAATGTCTTTAAACTTGCCTGCTGGCAGCTGGATTCAACAAACCTGGTCTCTCGCAGTACACTGCTGCAGCTCAGCGAGGGGTCGCACGGTGCTGCTGTCTCTCTGTTAACTGGCCTGAGTGCTAAAAGAGAGGCACTACAAAGGTTCTCACTCTGCCTTTATACAAACTGCCTTTGAGGCCCGGGATGAAACTGATTTGGCCCACAAATCCCCAAAAAGCTCGTGTATGGACAGGAAAAAGTATGACCCAGTAGGAAATTAGATTTAGCCCCAGCTATTTTTCTGTTGAAATCAAGTGCATTGGTTTTGTGGCGCAACCCTGTGGTTCCCATTGTGGGGTTTTCTTTCTCTTTATATAGAGAAGAAAGAAAATGATGGGAAGAGAGTGGAAAACAGTGTCTGTGAGTTGGGAAATTTTGACATTGTCATACACTACTATTTAAAAATTTGGGGCCAGTAAGATTTTTGTTTTTGAAAAAAAAAAAAAAAAAAAAAAAAGTGTCTTATGCTCACCATTTTTTAAAATCAAAAATACAGTAAAAACAGTAATATTATAAAATATTATTGTAATTTAAAGCAACAATTTTAATATAATTTAAAATGCAATTTATTCCTGTGATGCAAAGCTGAATTTTCAGTCTTCAGTGTCACATGATCCTTCAGAAATCATTCTAATATTCTGATTTGCTGCTGAAGAAATATTTATTATGATGTTGAAAACAGTTTTGCTGTTTCATATTTTTTTGGAAGCAGTGTCATTTTTTTTTTTCTGGATTCTTTGAATAGAAAGTTCAAAAGAAGAGCATTGTTTTAAAATAGAAATCTTATGAAATGTATTTAAAAATTCGATCAATTTAATACAATTTTTTGAATACAAATCTTCCTGACCTCAAACTTTTGAACAAACATGACCAGGAACGTTTATTAAAATGGTAAATGGTGTGGTGGTGGTGGTGTTTTTTTTTTTTGTTTTTTTTTTGTTTTTTTTTCTTCTATTTGAATATTTCTCAATCTTCTTTTATGTTCCACAGAAGAAAGTCATACATGTCGGTGACAGTTAGACTGTACTGGTTGTATACTGCTGTGTGTTGATGTGGATAGGGACTGGGTTGACTGACAGTCATATGAAGTTGTCCTGCTGGCTAACTGTGCACCATGGGACCTGTAGTGTCAAGTCTAGCCATCATATCCCTCTCTTTTTAGCTGCCCCTGCCCTTTGAAGTGGTCATGGCACAGCATTCAAACATTAAAGAAGTAGAGCAGAGTAAACTTTATTTAGAACAGTGATTCTAGTTTGGTCAGACTTGCCACTCCGTAAACTGAAGCACTTAGCTGAGTTTGTTTTTCAGGCTGTGTTGGTCTGTGTGTAGGAGAGATTAGTATCTGTGGGCATCACATGACTGTGTTTGTCAGCAGTTTGTGAAACTAACTGAGAGATGCAGAATTCTGGCAGAAATGTCTGAAAGGGATGTGAGACTAATGACGACTGCTTTAGTTTGCTTTGCACTGGAAAAATTTAGAAAGACTTTGTAAAATTAAAGCCTATTTAATTTAAATGCCAGTATTTAAGTAGTTAAACATAATGGGTATAACACATACTAGGGCTAGGCGATAAGGCAAAAAAAATAAAATCTCGATTTTCTCAGAACATCTGACCGATTCTCGATTTTGTACGATTTTAACTAGTCAACTTGAAAATGTAACTACAACATGATTCAAGTAACTTTTTCTTTATTAACCCTCTAGTTAAAGAAAATTCTATTCTAAATGCACCACATATTAAGTTGTCATCATGATGTAAATGTTAAACAGATCACCCGTTAAATATCTTTGCAGAAAAGATGCATGAACTACAACTACATCTTGTACAAACTTGTCTTATGCATATTATATGTTCAGAAATAATACAAGAAAATTGCTTTAAAAATTCTTAAGGAATTCAAATTCAAAATGACGATGTATAACACTATTAGACTATTATTAACTATAAATGTTCTGTAAAAACAATGAACAGCAGTTTTCAGCTTGTCACCATGATGCAAACATGAAATATCAGACATACAGTAGTAGTTGTTCAGGTTTTTTTATTCGGTTACGCTGCTTTTCCCTTGTTTTTTTTTCTATGTAAACATGGACACGTTTGACTGTTGCACTCTCTTGCAGCGTCTCGTGCATGAAATGGCATTCTAAAAATGTGGCGCTCTAGTTATTAAAAGATGTTCAACTCCCATCTTCTTGCATTTTTTCCTATTCCACTGTCTGCATCGCATCTTTGTCGACAAAAAAGCGCATTCTGTGTGAATGGCACCTAGCAATATATTCTACTTACGGTCTTTCACAGAGCACATCACACGTGAGCGGTTAATCATATGCTCCGACATGCAGTTGGATCGTTCTTTTCTCTTTACTGTTATTGTCAAAGTGTCTAATTCTAACGTTTGGTAATATTTCTATTCAAAATTGCAATTCCTCGATTTATAAAAAAAAAAAAAAATTAAAATCGTGGCAAAACGTTGAATTTGAATTAATCGCTAAAATCTGAATTATCGCCCAGCCCTAGCACATACATGAATTTTCTGTTATATTTTTATTTTATTTTATTTTGGAGACCACTTTCTTGATCATCTTGACTGATTCATACATCAAACATTTTTTATATATATTCTCCTTTATTTGACTTGAATTGTTTTTTTTTTATTATTATTATTATTATTATTACTTGATTTTATCTATTTATTAGAAACCAGTTTCCTGAGTTATCTTGACTGATTCATTAAAAAGGAATGGTCATGAATCATTTATTTCTATTTTATTGACAATTTTTTACCTATTTATTTAATTTTATATTTCATTTTATTTTAGAGACCTGTTTCTTGAGTCATCTTGACTGATTCATACATCAAACGTTTTTATTTTTTATTTTGTTATTTTGAAAACTTATTTCTTGAGCCAGGTTGACCAATTCATACATCAAATCTTTTATTTTATTTTTTTTTTATCTTATTTTATTTCTGTATGTGACCTGTTTCTAGTTATCTCGACTGATTCATTATACAGAAATGGTCATAAGAGTCATTTGTGTGTTAATTGCTTTACCTTGCTGAACACAATAGAAAGATTTTTTCTATTTATTGTTTTTGCTCACATTCAACTTAGACTGCAAATTCACAGCTCAGCTATAACATAATGTATTTATCCATGCTACTACAGATCCAACAGTAAACATTGGTCCAAAATGTGTCCCAGTAGGCTTTTAAGCAGGAGAATCTTGGTCTGACCTTAAATGAAGTGCTGAAGAGTCAACACAATCCCAGGACAGCCAAAAGGGTCCGCCTGCTTAAGATAGAAAGCCTCAGTTCTCCTTAGAGCGGACATAATTTGTAATATCTTTTGGGTATTAGGACTGTATTATTATTCTGATCATACTGTTCCCCTTGTTAACCTTCAACAGATGATGCCCTCTGGGGCTGTGATAGTTTTGCTTAATTTGAATGCAGTCTGGTTCATATTTAATACATATTGCATTTGATTTATTATGTGCTGCAGTTGCATGTAATATATTAAAATTGTATGCATATCATGGGATCTGGTTAAACTCAGTGTGTTATATTTCATTAGCACATGAGATGCAGAAGGTGACGTTTTCATGTTTTACTTTCACAGCTTGGACTTCGAAGAATGCGCCCACAAGTTGATAAAAATGGATTTCCCCGAGAGCCAGACGGTACGTAAATAAACGCTGCTGTTCTCTCTAAAATCCTGCAGATCTGCGTTGCTTTCCGTGTCCCTGCACACAGCTGTTTATCGGAAGCTTTTAACTTCATCTAAATATTTGTTTTCAGTCTCAGAGGTAATTTGTGCCTTTGTGGTCACTTGGGAAGCATTTGTCATCTTAATATCCTTGTTTTGCAGTTTCACAGTAGGGAAAAATGGCTGTTTTGGCTAATGGCAACTGGGTGTTCCCTCCTGTTTAACTGATCAAATGTCTTTCTCCAGAAATGGCCCGTTTGTGATTGTCACCCTGCTGTTTCACAAAACGTGAATTCAGTGCCAGCAGCTCATCAGTTTGATGGAAATTCCTGTGTTTGTCAGCACCTGAGTTGTGCTTTGCAGATCTGCTGTTACAGCGCTGGACTAGGGCTGGGCGATATGAATATTTGACATTATTATTTGGCCCATAAACCGTGTTTATAGACTATTAGATGAATTTAACAATCCCTTTTCTCTTCCCAATGAGAATTGATAATATAACATCAGATATATTTATAATAACACAATCATAATTAAAAATGCCACATGTGAGTGGATTAAGCAAATTATTGGTTGAATAAGGGTCTGTTCACACAACATTTTTCTAACACATTTTTTTTCTATGTAAATGCGCTAGATGGACGTGTTTGACCATTGCGTTCACGTCTTTTGCAGCATTTTAAAAATGAAACATTTAATTTAAGTTAAACTTATTTAAAACAATGCATCAACAGTAAAACATAAACATAATACATATATAAACAAGGAAAATAAAACAACAAAAAAGCATAGGATTTAAAGGTTAAAAAATTGTACATAAAATATATTGAAAATAGTAAATATTATTTGTTGTTAATGTTTTATTTGTAATTATTATTGTGTTTAGCATTAGTAAAAAAATAACTTTTTTACAGTATTTTTATTCTTTAATCTTGTGATTCTAGTTGGCTGCAGTGTTGCCCCTGTTGAAAAACAATCACCCATTTAAGCCATTTCAGAGCAAATACATAAATTTATTAAGCTGTATATCAAATGTCATCGAAAAGCTATTAAATATTAAGATAGATTTGTTTTTTGGCTAAATCGCACTGCTCTGAGCACATTGGTTTTCTTGGCTCTCAGCCTGTTAATCAATCCATTTGACCTTTTAAGAGAGATGTGGATGATAACCGGATTTGATCCCCTGGGTCTCCTCTGCCTTCTTTTTCCAAATATGGACTGTCTTGTTTAGCTTGTGCCGTACAGATAAATCTGTATGTTGTCCCCGGAGAATATATGTAATGTCAACAAAATGCACAGCAGGGATCATGATGTTTTTTGACCCTTTTGAAATGACTTCCGCTAAGACAAACTGTATCGAATAAGATGGGATTGTAAAAATGTCCCGAAATAGAATAGAGCCCCCTCACCCTCACCACCGCATCTGCTGCTTTTGGCCATTTGAGAAAAGAGCCAGTGAGGTGCACAAGATGGAAACATTGTGTTTGCAGGCCTGAGGGAGATTGTGTAACAGGGGTAGCATCCTACAAATGTCGTCTTTATCGCGTCGCTCCAGCCCTCTGCACAGGCTCAGGAGCGGGAGAGACATCTACTCACTCCCCAGCATACAAACATATGTCAGCTGTGCTGTGGGTGACATCACTACAGCCCGCTATCACCTCCAAATAAATCTGCCATGTCTTTGCTGTAAGATTTTTATTTTCTGTTGATGCCAGTAGTTCGGTTTTGCACTAGTGTTGTTTTTGACGGCCTGTTTTAATTTTAGTTTTAGTCTAGTCTTTGTGTGAAGTCATTTTATTTTTTATTAGTTTTAGTCACGTTCATACTCTTTTTAGTCTAGTCAAGTTTCAGTCAACTAAAAGTCTGAGCATTTTAGTCTTATTTTAGTCAGAATTATCCATGACTATTTTCGTCTAGTTTTAGTCGACGAAAACTGATGACATTTTAATCTAGTTTTAGTTGACGAAAACCGATGACATTTAGTCTAGTTTTAGTCAATGAAAATTGTATTTTAGTCTCTTTTTAGTAATCTAATTCTATTTAACCCAGTCAATATAGTATAAATACTTAGTAGTATAGACGAAACCAAAATTTTCTTTTAGCCAAACCCATTTCAAACAAGGTTAT
>JAFVLL020021760.1:44894-176929 GCA_021397915.2 Tor tambroides
TTTTTTATATATATATATATATATATATATATATATATATATATATACATACATACATACACACTTTACAAATATTAATTTATGTAATTTTAATTTTTTTTATATAATATACACATTTTAAAAGGTTTAAAAATGACATGCATCACTTTTATTAAACTATTTATTTATAAATTGTTGCTTTCAACGTCACACGTGATGTGGATCCTGTTGCATGAGTAGATGTAACTAACACCCTTGCATGTGCTGCAGTTTATCCAGCTTCTTTTTCTGTGAGCTGCGGCATAGCACACCATCAGCTCTGATGTTACGACATGACTTTAGAGATGAGCTTGCATATTCATTCACGGAAAGAGCTGTCAACACAGCACACACCTGCAACCCTTAAATCAAGAGTGCATACCCAGGGGCAACGTCGAGATTCAGATTTCAGCGTGGAGTGCCAGAGAGATAAAAAGCTTTTGGAAACAGTCATTTGAAAGGTGACTGCACAGCACCATCAGCAGAAAAAAACAGAAACAGGAGGGCATGGAAATGATGGCTGTGTCCCTCTCCCACGCACATGATCGAGCCGCTGGACCTAAATGCACTCTAAAAATACACTCAGCACAAAATGACAGCGGTGGTGCTTCTCAGATTGCACTTGAGGAGGATTCCTGCACCTTGGGGTGGACTGGCGCTCTCTGTTTTTAGGGAGGGTGGTGTGAGGACATTGCAAGTGTAGTAGTTGTTTAATGGCTCAAAGATTTGATCTGAAACAGGCTTTAAGCATTTACAAACCGAATAGGAAAAACAATGGAACTGGTTTCATATCAGCGGTAAAAATGGCTTTAATCAACACCTGCTGTTCAAGCATGCTGCCCCAGTGGGCTCTGGTGATCTGAGAGCTTTGAGTGAGCATGGTTAAAACCTGCAATCTAGTAATGCGAATGTTCCTGCATGTCTCAGTATCTCCATTAGTCATAATGAGGTTCAGCCACTGCTGCTAATGACAGCCTGTTCCAAAGTGCAGTACAGCACACTGAGCGTTTGAGAGGCAGCGGCTCCGGGGGCTTCTGTGCTTTCTAATTGATGGATTTTTGTGATTTTACAAATTTATTTGCCTCTGATTTTTTTTATTTTCTATTTTTTTTAGTGTGTGGGTTAAAGCATGTCTGTGTCATTTACCTTATCTATCTATCTATCTATCTATCTATCTATCTATATGTCACTATCTCTCTGTTGTACTATCTATCATACTATCTATCTTTTGTATTATCTATCATACTATATCGTACTATCTGTCGTACTAACTATCTATCTATCTATCTATCGTTCTATCTGTCTATCGTTCTGTCGTTCTATCTATCTATCGTTCTTTCTATCATTCTATCTATCGTTCTATCGTTTGTTCTGTCTGTTTATCATTCTGTCTACCTATCTATTGTTCTATCATTCTATCTATTGCTCTTTGGGTCTATCGTTCTGTCTATCATTCTATCTATCATTCTATTGTTCTATATTTCTGTTATTCTGTATACATATTGTTCTCTCTCTGTCTATCGTTCTGTCTAACTATCGTTTTGTCTGTCTATCTGTCTGTCTATTGTTCTAACTATCTAGCGTTCTATCATCTGTTATATTATCATTCTATCGTTCTATATTTCTATTATTCTGTATACCTATTGTTCTCTCTATCTGTCAGCCGTTCTGTCTACCTATCATTTTTTTATCTGTCTATCAGTCGTACTATCTATCGTACTATTTATCTATCATACTATCTATCTATTATACTATCTATCGTGCTGTCACTATCTATCTGTTGTACTATCTATCTTACTATCCATCTTTTGTATTATCTATCATACTATCTTACTATCTTTCATACTGTCTATCTATCTATCTATCTATCGTATTATCTAGCTATCGTGTTATCTATCATACTATCTATCATGTTATCTATCATACTATCTATCTATTGTACTATCTATCTGTCGTACTATCTATCAGTCGTACAATCATTATCTATATATTGTACTATCTGTCTATAGTACTATCTATCGCAGATAGTATCATACGATCTGTCATTCTATGTATCGTTCTATGATTCTGTCTATCTATTTATCGTTCTCTTATACTCTCTCTTGTTCTGTCTATCGTTTTAGCTGTCTATCATTGTGTCTGCTATTCTCCCTATTGTTCTGTCTGTCCTTCTGTCAGTCTATCATATCTATCATTCTGTCTATCTGCCTATCTATCTTTATATCTGTCTGTCCATTTGTCTATTTACAATTCTGTCTATCATTCTATCTGTTTTTCTACCTGTCATCCTATTGCTCTGTCTATCGTTCTGCCATTCTATCTATCTGTATCTGTTGTTCTATCTGTTTCTATCAGTCAGTCTGTCTGTCGGTCTATCTGTCATTCTGTCTGTCTTTCTATCTGTTGTTCTATCTTTGTGTCTACCTACAGTTGTTTCTATTTGTCTATCAAATGAAACCGAGTTTATCCTCATCTTGACACTCAATTGACACTTCATGTCTCTTCATTGCGTGTAATTATCGTAAAGCAGTCCGGTCCACTGTTAGCTGTGCTGGTATACATATTATACTACAAATGCTGTAGCAGAACCTCTACTGATTGACACATTTCTGCATATACCATCATATCACATGGCTCTAGCTAACATTAGTGGACTTTATTGAAATACAGTGCAGCAGTGTAGAATATGGCCCCCTTAATCATTATTTTATGGGAGGGTGAGATGAAAAGACACGAGCCGGTAGATGTGATCGCCCCATTGTGCCGGATGTATTATAATTACCTACAAAGATGTCAGAGAACAGCCCAAATGTGCTGTCCTCCTACCCTGCAGATTGTAGGCTATATTTACAGGTTGTGTGATCCACCCTTCTTTACTCTCCTCCAAATCTTTGTCTCCCTTTCTCTTCCTCTGACGTGCTGTAATAATGATGTAAGACTCTCTCTCTCTCTCTCTCCCTCCCTCTCTCTCTCTCTCTCTCTCTCAAGCCCAATTCTTCCCAGCTGTTCCAAATGACTGCATTACAAGCAATACATTTCTCTGTTCCTCACACACATCAGGCTCAGTGGCTCTATTAGTGATTAAGAACGAGAAACGAGACTGGAACGAATGTTTCAGAAACGTTCCCAATATTAGATTGTGTTGAACAAAACCCCCTCAGTAGCGGCTGCTGATAACAAACAAGCAGCAGCTCGAATGGATGGAGATGTTTCCTTTACAGTCAATGCATTATTCATTACAGAGGCTATTTTTCATTCACAAAATTTCAGTGTGAGGAAACCCCACTGCCTTTCTCTGCTCACTACTTGACATGTAGAGGTTTTTCCACTGCCACAGCATCTTTTTTACATATGTTTACACTGTGGCTGTTCAGCATGCATGACATCATTTACATGCTGGTTCCAGAGGGTCCTGAGCCAGACGAATAACACAAAAAAGGTTCTTACAGGTTTTATAGACCAAGGATATCTATCTATCTATCTATCTATCTATCTATCTATCTATCTATATATATACAGGTGCATCTCAATAAATTAGAATGTCGTGAAAAAGTTCATTTTTTCTTGTAAGTTATTTAAAAAAAGTGAAACTTTCATATATTTTAGATTCATTGCATGTAAAGTAAAACATTTCAAAAGTTTTTCTGTTTTCTGCTTACAGCTCATGAAAGTCAAAAATCAGTATCTCAAAATATTAGAATATTTACATTTGAGTTTCAATTAATGACAATCCCTACAGTATAAATTCCGGGTATCTCTTGTTCTTTGAAACCACAATAATGGAGAAGACTGCTGACTTGGCAATGATCCAGAAGACGAACATTGAAGCCCTCCACAAAGAGGGTAAGTCACAGAGGGTCATTACTGAAAGGTGTGGCTGTTCTAGGTGCTGTATCAAAGCATATTAAATGCAAAAAGTTGACTGGAAGGACGAATTTGGGTAGGAAAAGGTGCACAAGCAACAGGGATGACTGCAAGCTTGAGAATACTGTCAAGCAAAGCTGATCCAAACACTTGTGAGAGCTTCACAAGGAGTGGACTGAAGCTGGAGTCAGTGCATCAAGAGTCACCACGCTCGCTACCAAGCCATTTCTGAACCGGAGACAACGTCAGAAGCGTCTTACGTGGACTGTGGAGAAAAAGAACTGGACTGTTTGTCAGTGGTCTAAAGTCCTCTTTTCAGATGAAAGTAAATTTTGCATTTCATTTGGAAATCAAAGTCCCAGAGTCTGGAGGAAGAGTGGAGAGGCACAGAATCCAAGCTGCTTGAAGTCTAGTGTGAAGTTTCCACAGTCAGTGATGATTTGGGCTGCCATGTCATCTGCTGGTGTTGGCCCACTGTGTTTTCTGAAGTCCAGTCAACGCAGCCATCTACCAGGAAATTTTAGAGCACTTCATGCTTCCTTCTGCTGACAAGCTTTATGGAGATGCTGATTTCATTTCTAGCAGGATTTGGCACCTGCCCACACTGCCAAAGGTACCAAAAGCTGGTTCAATTACCATGGTGTTACTGTGCTTGATTGGCCAGCAAACTCGCCTGACCTGAACCCCAGAGAATCTATGGGGTATTGTCAAGAGGAAGATGAGAGACACCAGACCCAACAATGCAGATGACCTGAAGGCCGCTATCAAAGCAACCTGGGCTTCCATACCACCTCAGCAGTGCCACAAACTGATCACCTCCATGCCACGCCGAATTGAGGCAGTAATTAAAGCAAAAGGAGCCCCTACCAAGTATTGAGTACATATACAGTAAATGAACATACTTTCCAGAAGGCCAACAATTCACTAAAAATGTTTTTTTTATTGGTCTTATGAAGTATTCTAATTTGTTGAGATTTTTGTTAAATGTGAGCCTAAATCATCACAATTAAAAGAACCAAAGACTTAAACTACTTCAGTCTGTGTGCATTGAATTTATTTAATACACGAGTTTCACAATTTGAGTTGAATTACTGAAATAAATTAACTTTTCCACAACATTCTAATTTATTGAGATGCACCTGTATATAGTAAGGGTCTGTGCATTAAAAAAAAGTTTATTATTTAGTAGTAGTGTTTCTGGTGGTGAGAATATCTTATTTGCGCTAATAAAGCCAGGCTTTTACTTTAGAGATTTACTACAGTACTGTTTTATCTTATCTCGGTTGGTTTGTTGTGACTTTTGAATCGATAATAAGCTTGTTTCTCTGTCAGGGGTCTGTATGATGTTGGGGTCTTTATGTGGGTCTTCTTTGTGTGCTTGAGGTCCTGTGGACCGCGTCTGCTAGGTGCGTAGGTAATGAAAATTGAAGCGGACCTGTGAAGAGGTGGATTATTGCTCGGCTTTTCTCAGCGATTCTCGCAGGAGGAGACACAGATGCTCTCTGACTGCTGAGATAGCAGCCGACCTCAGCTCCGCACGCTCTTATGAAAGACTCACGGATGACGTATCAGACAAAATCCTCTCCCAGCAAGCCAATATTTCATCTTCCATGTCTTAATATTTTATTTCAACCTGAAAATCTTTCTGCTGAAACAAGATTTTTTATGCTGTTACACTAGCATCCCCTAGCAATACTGTAAAGTCATTTAAATGATTTTTGTATAATATTCTTTGATTTTACAGTTTAAGAATTAAACAAGGAAATAATATAATGATTAGAAGTTATTTTATTTATAGGATTTGATTGGATTACTAAAAGATAGCTGTTCACAACTTTCCTCACCTTGGCCAGTTAAACAAAATGAGGCTGAGAAAGTTAGTATATTTTAATAAAAAATTATTTAAAAAAAAAAAAAAAACAATATTTTTCCTTATAATAAAGTCTGTTGATTAATAATGCACAATACAGTGTTCGTATAGTCCCTACAGAATTTCAGGTGCACTGTAAAAATTGATTTTTCAAAGTTAAATAAAGATTATTAGAGTATGTTTTAGAGGAAAACTTTTCAGAATTTCTACTTAAACATTTCACTTTTAATTCAGTGTGACTTGTTCGTTTGTACTTGTTTATGAAATTTACTAGCAGTTTCTGAGTGAAAATTGTTTGTACAGCAGGTCTTTAGGAAAAAAAAAGTTACAGTAATGTATAAAATTTTAAAAGTCATGAAAGGTTGTGAGCATTTTTCTCGTTATCTGCTCTAAACTGGCTTATTATAGTCAACTAAAACTAAAACTGAAACTAAAATTAAAACCATTAAAAAAGCCATTGCTTGAAATGAAATAAACGTTCATTTAAATAAAATATTTAAAAAGTAAAATATTACTTAAAATATTTAAAAATGTGTATATATATATATATATATATAAATATTTAAACCAATTTTTAATTACATTTAAATTGATGTACTAAAATAACTAAAAATAAAAATTAATAAAAAATATATAGTGAGAGACACACTCACACACAAAACAAAAACTATTAATTATGACAAAAATGCTCAAAATAACGCTAAAATTTAAATGTAAAAGTAAAAATAAATACTGATTTTCTTGTGTAAAATGAAACAAGATATATATTAAGGAAGTAATTTTTTTTTTTCAGGAAATCCACCATCCATTTGAATGACTCCAGAGGCTGTCTGTGACCCGGTTTAAAAGGATGGCAGCATCTGAGGTACGAGTCTGGAGATTGATCAGCAGCTCTTGTCTTTAGTTCTGTGAGATGGGCCTCATCATTAACGCTGTGTGTTAGTATGCAGCCGGAAACAAACACGCAACACCGTGGCCTGCCTTTACAACAGACTGGACACCTTCCAATAACTCAGCCGCTCAAATCTCCACTTAGTTATGACAGCCAGTCATGTGATGTCAGATTGTAAAAATTGCTTAAATGGTTTAATGCAACCCAGGCTCATTGGAAATACGTGCCTCTGCATACATTTCTGCAACCCCGTAATTATGTACCTTACTGCACGTTTCGCGGCAGTTTCAAAGTGAAATGTCCAGAGAGTGGCGCTAAAACACACGTTTAATACGTGACCGTGGCACGTTTTTATTACGTTGGTACAGGCACGTATTGCAGCGTTTTTATTATGCTGATTGAGGTACGTTTTGCAGCCATTCAGAATTCAAATATCCGGTGAGTGTCGCTAAAGATTAATGCTCTATCATGTTGGAAATATCCCCTACACCAAACCCAAACCTAAACCTACCCGATAGTGTTAACAAATGCAAAAGTAATATAAAAACGTATTCGCTGATGTAGCCATGCTATTTTAACTTCCTTATGCGGATTTGAGCCGTTTAGTCGAACCGTAGTTTCACGGGGATTCGTACCGGAGCTTTTCATTACCCAGATGCAACGCCGTATTGCATGAGCTACCGAGTAAATCTATTAGATTAGAAAACTCATGCATATGAAGCTGTATGTGTGACGACAACGTTCAAAAGTATCAGTTTTCAAATCGTGCAGGATGTTAAAATTGTTTTGAAGTCATAACATAACATTCTGCAACTAATTGTGTGAAAATTAGCCTTTATTAATCAAAAATATACCTGTAAATTATACTTTTGTGTGAAAAACAATAAAAGTTGTCAGAGTTTTACTGCCTCTAGTGTTCATTTCAACTGGAAACTGCAGCGATTTGTATGTATAGGTACGTTTTTTCAGTTTTGCAGAAATGTATGAATAGGCACGTATTTCCAATGAGCCTAGGTTGGTTTAATGACATCTGAGGAGCCGCACTATGTCTATCTCGTCTCTCGCTGTCTGTCCCTGCCTTCATCATCCCATCTCTCATTCTGCTCCTTTTCTCACTTTGTCTCTCTTTCTCTCTCACTTTCATCTGGTTCGTTTTGACCTGATTACGCTGATTAAGTGCAGTGAGTGTGTGGAGGGTCGCTGTTACAGTTTTGAGTTAGAATGGGGATTTAACTGATTTCACTTAATTTCTTTCCTTTATTTTAGTACTTTGAAGACATTCTTCTCAATAATTGGACCTAACAGGGATACACTAATATTAAAATTCTATCCCATAGTAATGAATATTTTCATGTTATGGCTAATAGAGATTACATAGCTCCTAAAGGGGCATGGTGTTGAAAAAAATATGAGATCAAAGGATAAATAATACGTTAATGCTTTTTTAATGTGTTCCCTCCTGCAAATGTTTTGTGTTCCCCTTATTTCTTTGCGAAACTTTTGACTTCTTTGTCAGCAAAAGCAAAGCTTTTCAGTAGAATTCACAAATTTTGCAAAAGCATTGAAATATAATTTTTTTTATCACTATACTCTCAGAAATAAAGGTACAAAAGCAGTCACTGGGGCGGTACCTTTTCAAAAGGTACATGTTTGTACCAAAAGGGTCCATTTTGGTACCTTAAAGGTACATATTAGTACTTAAAGTGTACATATTTGAACCTAATAGGTACAAAAGTGTACTTTTTGAAAAGGTACCGCCCCAGTGACAGCATTTGTACCTTTATTTCTGAGAATGTATGTTCCTTTAGGGGCTTCATAAAAGACAA
The DNA here is from genome assembly GCA_021397915.2 of Tor tambroides. Taxonomy (NCBI): domain Eukaryota; kingdom Metazoa; phylum Chordata; class Actinopteri; order Cypriniformes; family Cyprinidae; genus Tor; species Tor tambroides. The sequence goes on from JAFVLL020021760.1 coordinate 53,365, forward strand.
ATGTCCATTATTAATATATATGCTTGTCAAACGTAAAATTAAAGTCAGTAAATGGGGATGCATGATAATCACAATGAAACTCAGATTATTAAATCAAAGGCTACAATTTAATTAAATAACTGTATAATCCATTTAATTGTTATAATTATCAAATATTAATTTTATTTTACAGTAAAAATGTAATTTAACAAGAATATATTTGTCTTTATTTTTATTAGTTGAAACACTACTAGAACGGCTACAACTAATAATAATTATTATTATTATTATCATTGTTATTATTGACAGTAGAGAACCATGAACAAGCAAGTATGTCATTAAATTATTGAAATATTAAAATTCATGTGGTAACAGTCTCAAGTGATAATATTTTACGTTTTATGGGTTCAGGGGAAAAAAGAACCCTAATAAATGAATGGGAATAAAAGTCAGCAATTTTTAATGCTACAAATGAATTTAGGCAACACAACATAATAATGTACTGTATCTGATGAACGTTCATTTTGAGATTTACTAAAGATTACATTTAATAAGTCATTAAATTATTATTATTAAAAAATTATGACGTGTCAACATTTGTCAACAAATTAAAAATGTCAACCTTTTTTTTTTGAATGATGAAAGTTTTTGAAAAATGAGAATTTTGTCAACATTACAATACTTTATTCTACATTTACCTATTGAGCACAGAAGAAGAAATTTTTGAAAAATGTTGACAACCAAACAGTTGACAGTAATATGAAAAAAAACCCACTATAAGTCATTGGTTACCGTCAACAGTTTGGTTACCAATGTTATTCAAAATATCTTTGTGTGTGTGTGTGTGTGTGTGTGTGTGTGTGTGTGTGTTCAGCAGAAGAAAGAATGTCATACAGGTTTGGAACAAGTGAAGGGTGAGTAAGTGATGACAGAATTTTCATTTTTTGCATGAACTATCCCTTTAATACAACTCTGACAGCGCTGATGAATTAAGTGAGTCATTAGACTTGATCCAAACCAGTGACTCATGAGTTCAAGACTGATCTTTTTGTCCATTTCATTATAAAAAACCGAGTCATTTTTCACAATCAAACCATGCTATTCATGCTGCATTTAACAAGATGGCAAGTGATCTAATTATTATCTTTGTATCATTTTACGCCCCCAGTATTAAGTCTTTAAGCTCCCAAAGATCATTACAACATAAAAATAGTTTACTTCCATTGACACACTGGCTCTGATCGATGTCTTTGGCTCTCCTGGTTTTGTTCCATTACAGTTTTTGCTCTTCACGCTCAACACTTTGGAGACTGATTGGACATCCTCCACGCTTAATGGCCACCGGCGGTCTATTTATACAAGGTGTTTCCGTGAACGGCCTTTTGGAAGAATCCCATCAGGAAAATCCAAAACAAGGCACATTGTGTGGCGGCCCCTTGTGGCCAGTGTAATTTGAACGGACAGCGACGTGAATGAGGTCCATTCTGCCGTAGCCGCTTTCATTTGGCCGTGATGAATAGCGCTCTGTGCCACAGGAGAGCGGTCACTCACACTGAGGATCACGACCGGCCGGCAGAGGGCTTTTCGTGCCGTTACAGGTTATTAATTGGCGGGTCGCTTCCCTCTGGTGCTTCTTGCCAGAGATGGAGGACTTGACACGGCCAGAGGTGCCATGCTGGAGGAGGGTATCGCAGTCTGGGAGCTGGGCCTTCACATTCAGCCCAGAACAAAAGGCTTTCTTGTGATAGATTGGCAGAGCTTTTCTCTACGCCTCTGCCTCCACAGGCCTCTTCTGCCTATTTCTTTAGTAATGCTCTTGTTAGTGCACCGCAGTTTCCTGACCGCTGGTTTCATTTCTGGTTGTGGAAAAAAGCTGTCACTTAAGAGTGATTCATTTGATGTCTTGTTGTGCTTTTTCAAAGTAATATGTGGTTTTTGATGTGTATTTTTTAAGCTCTAATCTGGCTAGTGACTGGCTTTATGCTTCTTAGTTACACTACTGTTCTTTTATTTATTTATTAAGAAATTCCTTGCCAATTTAAAGAAAATTCAATTTGGCAAGGATGCATTAAACTGATTAAAAGTGACTGTAAACACTCTTACAGTGTTACAAAAACTCTCATTGATGAAACTGAAAATTTAAATATATTAAATAAATATATTAATTTTTAAATATATTAAAATAGAAAACAGTTATTTTAAGATGTAGTAATATTTCACAATATTACTGTTTTTAGCTTTGATTTTGTATTTTTGATCAAATAAAGGAATTTAATAGTTTAATAAATATTTATTTGGTGTATTCTACTCTGTTACTGCTCACAGGGAATGGCAGCATTGTGGTTTAAAATGTAATTTCATATTAATTTAATATTGATTTTTTTAATGCACAATATATTTTACAAAATCTTTTGATATTAGACTTTATATTATCAGTATCAGTCAATTTAATTGTTTATGCTCTATTTTTGTGCTCTATTTTTACATTTATATTAATATTATTGTACAGTCTAATGTTTGTTTAAAACATTCCCTTTTAGTAATTAAAATGATTGGTTTTTAGTGTTTAATTTATTTAGTCAAATAAAGAACGTTAAAGGGATAGTTCACCCAAAAATGAAAATTCTGTCATTAATTACTCACCCTCATGTCTTTCCAAACCCGTAAGACCTTCGTTCATCTTCAGAACACAAATTAAGATATTTTTGATGAAATCTGAGAGCTCTCTGACCCCTCATAGACAGCAAGGATACTACCACCATCAACGCACAGAAACGTAGCAAGGACATCAGTAAAATAGTCCATGTGACCGTAAGTTTACAAAGCAGTGAGAATAGTTTTTGCACGCAAAGGAAACAATAATAACATAATTTATTCAACAATTATTCTCCCTGAGTTACCGTCTTCCGCCATTTTGGAGAGTACCCTTGAACGTAATCAAAGTAATCAACGTTGTTTACGTTCAGCATGTGCATGCTTTCTTCTGAACGTAAACAACGCTGATTACGTTGATTACGTTCTGGGGTACTCTCCAAAATGGTGGAAGATGGTAGAAGACGATGAAGGTCTTACGGGTTTCGAACGATATGAGGATTTTCGAGATGGCTGATTCGTACAAATTTGTACAACCTCACTCATACGATTTTTTTGTACGATTTGTCTAGACCTCAGTGATGGGTAGGTTTAGGGGCGGGGTTAGGTGTAGGTCATTCGTACAAATTCATACAAATTGTGCGATTCGTAAAATACGTACGATTTAGCAAAAATCGTATGAACTTGTACGAGTGAGGTTGTACGAATTCGTACGAATTAGCCACCTCGTAAAATATGTACGAATTGCCGTGAGATCGGGCTGGAATATTAGTGTATCACTTATTTCTTTTTAATACCAGTATGTTATAGTAGTGTCATAAAATTCGAAATTTATTTTCAGGAAACCTGTCTGAAAACATTATTTGTGCAAATCCATTTTTTAAAGCGAAATTGCAGATTTAATCTTTATTAAGTAGGCATTTTAAAAAAACAGCAGAATATTGACAGCAGTCATCTTTTTCTTTTAAACATGATTCTTTTCCCCTCACTTGGTTTGCTGAGCAGCTTTCAGAGTGGTTCTGCTCGTGGATCAGAGGCCTGCAGTGGCCGTGAGCGTGCAGCCGAGCGGAGAGGTTTGAGACTGAGGAATGTGGGTCATGTTTAAGTCGACTCATGCGCTGAACCCCATCTTCCCATAAAGTCTTTATGCAATCCATCTGTGGCTGTCAGAGCAAGCCCGAGCATTTTGTTTGTCTCCGTGCCGCCACAAATTACTCTCCACGCTCCCTCGGGGAGCCTCCATTAAACCTGGCTCTGAGATTTTACACAAAGCCAATTTGTCTCAGTGTTTTAAAGTCCTGAATATCACCGTCGCACAGCGCCTCCGCTTTGTGTGAGAAACGAATCTGAGTTGAGTGGATCTTATCGGCCTCCTTTCTTCTTGTTTCCTCTCTCTCTCTCTCTCTGGTTGATATGAGTGTGATTCTCTGGAGTGCAGTCGTGCCGTGTAAGCAGAGAGGTGTGTGTTCTGTGTGTGGTGTTTCACTGTGCAGCACTGTGGGGTTTTGCATGGCATGCACATTCGTTTTTTGCACTTATTTCAACCCTGGCATGTATGGTATACAGCATAAGGCAAAGTCTGTTTTTTCCTCACTTTCTCTCCATATGAAACACTTTAAAGACTGCCCCTTTATATCCAACAATATATTAATGTAATCAGTAATATGCTGTTGCTACATGACCTTTGATTTTTTTTTATCCTTCAGGACCACAGATGAAATGCTCTGTTAAACAATATCGGTATGTTTCTTCAGCACTGTGATTTTTCGCTCCATTTTTTAATAAGTTAACTAGATGTTGTTGTTACAAAACTGTTTTTCACAGCTTTGCAGAAAATTGAGAATGATGAATTATGACTTGCGGAAGAATTATGAATTTTGCCATATGACAATACTGTACCACAATGGAAAACCTGCTGTGATGCCATATGGATGTTATGCATACAATGGATCTTGCTCATATTATTACGTTTACTGATTTCTTTTCAAACAAAATGAACACAAGAAATTGTGTGTGTGTGTGTGTGTGTGTGTGTGTGTGTCTGTCTGTCTGTCTGTCTGTCTGTCTGTCTGTCTTTGTTTTAGAAAATTTCCTTTTATTTTATAATGGTGGTTTTACATAATGGTGTTCTCAGTTTTTTTTTTTTTTTTTTTTTTAGTTCAGATAGTAAGCAATCAATGAGAACTATTTTAGTTAAAACTCAAATCTAAGTTTTGACTGCAGGACAATTTCTTGACATTTTTAATTTTCATGTCAAAATATACAATATTAATACGTGTCCCAAAATACATCGCTAATATAGATTTTAAAATAAATTTACATATGTTTTCAATGTGTTTCACTAACTTATATTTCCTCTCATATTTTTGGCCATTTTAAATATGTTTTCTATTAGAATGCAGTTATATGCCCCTAAAATTATGAGGGCAAAAAAATCTCACAAAATGTCGCTTGCAATATCAGACAAGCAAGAGTGTTGTTGTTTTCCTCCAATTATCCACATGATTGCAAATGTGATATTGATTTTATACAACAGTTCAATAAAATTGTTTTAGACACAATAAATTCTGTTTTTGCTCAATTTTTTTGTGCCTTTCTGAGCAACACACAGTGGTGTTTTATTACTAAATGAATCCATGTTTTTCCTAGTTTGCCAATTTTCAACCAGCTTTGTTTTTTTTACAATGTTGGTCGTAAGTAAATGAACAATGTGTATTATTTTTCTGTTTCCCTGGCCCAAGATATCCCTGTTTATTTGTCAGCAAAAATCCACCAGAGCTCCAGGACATTTCTGAAAACTATTAGTTTTCTACTGAAGTTTTCTTACTATTTTGGCCACAGCTCCTTTTCTCTGTTTTTGTCTGACTTGAGGAAAAAAGTCAGAATTGCAAGATGTAAACTCGCAATTACGAGAAAAAAAGTCAGAATTGTGGGATTAAGAAAAAAACACAATTACCTTGTTTTATTTTTTTTTATTTTTTTCATTCAGTGGGGAAATTGGCTTCCAAAGTTTTCTCTAGTAGTTTCTGTAGTACTGTATTTAAAACATTTCTACTGAATAAACAGCCAACTTTTACTAAAACCTCATCATGCCAGTGATGAATTACCCCTTTAATTTTTCCAACTGTGTCTGATCCTGTGGTAGTGATCTATAGAGACTGTGGACGGCGGGGTGTAGAGTTCTCTGCTTCCCTCTGGAGCTCCATGTTATTGGAGGCCACCAGGCATACTGTAGATGCCAAGGAATGAATGTCGAATGCAATGGGTCTTCAGACCCTGGCCAGTATCCCAGAGTTAGACAGTTGTGCTCCGCTTGTCCAGTCTCGGCCTCAGATGGCATGGCCATATTTGATGTGAACTGCCCTTAAAAATGGCAATAGCTTCCTCAAAAGGTCCAATCTGATCAGCTAGATTTATGCAGTTTCTGCGAGTCAGTACACGGGTTTTTATCAGTCCTTCGGGAAACAGTCATGTTTATAAGTCCCCAGGCAGTGAACGCTTCCAGGGAAGAACAACTAGAATTTGCCAAAGTCTATGGCATCAAACCTCTTGACTCAAAGATTTGTTTGAGATACTTAGTAGAAAGTAAACAAGGGTCTTGAGTGCAGCTTTGGCTGTGTTTGGATGGAATACTGGCTACTATTTACTGAATGCTGCACAGTAGATACTGTATACTGCCTACAGTTATTTAAAAATAGAACTGAAAGGAGTTTTTTATTGGTAAATGCTTGCAGTACAGTATGTTACATTGTCACATGACCATTTCCGTTGCCTGCACATGGCAATCCAGATGGCATATTAATTGTATTGTTTGTATTGTTTGTTATTTGTTGATTATTCTGCATTAATTATAAATGACCTTGAGCTTTCAGAAAGTACATAAATGCATTAATATATTAATATACACTAACATTCAAAAGTTTGGAGTAAGTTGTTTTTTTTCAGCAAGGATGCACTGAATTGGTCATGTCACAGTAAACACTTTTACATTGATACAAAACAATTATATTTGAAATAAATGTTGTTCTTTTAAACTTTGTTCATCAAAGAATCCTGAAAAATAATGGTTTCTACAAACATAGTAAGCAGCACAACTATTTTCAACACTGATAATAATAAAAAATGTTTATCAGCATATTAGAATGATTTCTGAAAGATCACGTGACAACGACTGATGAAAATTCAGCTTTAACATCACAGAAATAAATTGCATTTTTATGTTTATTAAAATAGAGAAGTAATTTAAAATTGTATTAATATTTAAAAATATTTTTGATCAAATAAATGTAACCCTGGTGAGCACTTCAAAACCTTTCAAAAATCTTATTATTATTATTTTTTTTTTACAAAACAGAATATATTATAAAAAATAAGCTCTGTGTAAATATAACTTTATTTATTTATTTAAATGTCCTGGATTTGACAGACTAGTCAAATAATCAGTCAAGAAAGAAGTGAAGTCACGGCTGTAAATGGAAGGTCAAACATTGCATCGTGGGATGCATTATGCAAAGTGCGCTTTGTTGTATAAAATTTGAATTCTTCAGCATTTTCTTTGCACAGTTGTTCCTGCTAATAGTGTATTAAGCCTATGAAAACATTGCAAATTTCTTCTCTCTATTATCTGATTTTAGATTGGCCTTAAATAACAAAATGAAACTATGGTTGAAACTCTTCTGTGGATGTTCCTGACCAGAATCCTCTGCTGTGTGGATCTGTCTTTATGCAAAATGCCAGTCTCAAGCTGAGGCTGCAGCCTTGAGCTCTAATTTATTTAGTCTCCCTCCATTCCATTTCTCCTTCTTGAAAAGCAAAGGCCCGTCCCTAACAAGACTGCGTTGAGCAATGGGAAAGTGGGCGGTCAGCAGCTGGAGGCCGAGATGTCACGGCGGCTGAGCCCAGCTGGAAAATCTGTCCCCTGCATTGGAGCTTCTCTGTCATGGGACGGCTCTGCCTCTGTGTCACATTCAACCCCCTTCAGGGAGGAGAAAAGACCCTCTGTCCCACTGGGGGAAAGAGATGCGGCTCAGTCTTAAGTGAGAGGCGTCTTTATTCTCACGCACTCTCTCCATCGCTCTCTCTCTCTCTCTTTGCCGCAGTTCTCAGCTGGATTTAATTTGGCAGCAGATAGCAGTTTTGTCACGTATGGCGCTCTGTGGTCATCTGTAGTGTTGCTGTGGTTTCCACGGGGCCGAAGCCTTTTGAGATGATCTTTGTGCTGCTGTGGGGTGGGGTGCGTGGAAGAATAGCATTTCTCCATCTGTTGTCATGGTGTTGAATTGTGTGCAGATTCAACAGCGTAGCTTGAGAGATTTGCTGTCGGTTGATGGACTTCTTTTGCTTAAAAAAACACTGGCAGGGTATTTGTGTGCCCTTCAGGGGCCTTTTACTTTTATGGCTGCTTTAAAGTTATGTTTCAGCTCAATTTCCTCTAAACATTTGTCTCTTTTATTGTTTTTGGGGGCCTTTTGCTTCTTCTTTATTGTAAAGCAGCATAGAAAAGACTAGAAATTATGGGATAGAAAGAGAGAGGGGGAATAGGATGAGGAAACACTGCAGACTATCATTATTCTCAAGTTAACCCCTTCAGGGCTTCACATTGTGGTCCTGATCACTTTGTCAGTAATACTGAAAATTTAAAGGTTACTGCTACAATTTAATTTATTTTATTTTATTGTATTGGAATTTAAATTGAATTCAATTTATATACTATACATTATAGTACTTTTTGCATTATGACATTATTTTCAATCCAATTAATGGCACATTTTACTTCAAAGTTCAGTACTATAATGCAACTGGTACTGTTTTTTTTTTTTTCAAAATTTTAATTATGATTTATATTGCTTTAGCAGTCATTTATATGTACTATTTATTATATAAAGTAATATAGTATATATTTCATAATTATTTATATATCTTATATATAATTAAATTATTTTACAGTGTAATGATAATTTATTAAATTAATAATTTATAATAATTTATTAAATTTTATTACATTTTTGTATTAATCCCTTTTTCATGTAATGAGAATTGGGCGTTAAAAAGTTGAATTGACGTTGAGTTGATTTCCTGAAAATGTAATGTTTACTACTTTTTTATTACTACTTCATTCATTAATTCAGTCCGAATTAAATAATGATTAATTACTGAAAATATATTGCGTACTAGTACAAGACTTATTTTATTTTATTTTATTTTATTTTATTATTCATTGTATCCATGACACCTCTTTGTTCAGAAAAAAAATTGGTTGAATATTTGGTTGCCTTGCCATTTCATTCTTTTACTTCTATATTTACTTGTTCATTTGACGGCAGCCATTTAAAATTCATTAAATAAATCCCGTGCTTATGGGTCCAGTGCTTGAATGGCCTCTCTTGAAGATGAGCCTTTAATAAGAGGCCGTCTTTAATCCCTCACACCCAGCGTTCAGCTTCTTGAGGCCATGAGGGCTTTAAACTAATGTTACACATCACAGAGGTTGATAGATTGGTCTGCAAGGCTCCCGCTCAAATCAAATATGACCCTGGCTCATTTAGACTGACTCCAATTATGAATGGAGTGAATTAATTCAGTGATACTTTGCCTAATGAAATGTGATTCATATGGTTGTTTTAAGGCAGCGATGGGACATAAATCAATGGCTCATCTACCTGATTGACTGTTTGTAAAACGGGCCGTGACCTCCCACTCATGTACGATAATGTGTTTGGAATTGCTGGAGCTTTCCGCCTTATTCTGTCATAAAATATGAATGTTCCTCCTCACTCCGGTATGTGATTTACAGAGCTCTTCTCCGCATGAGCACACACCTTTGCAGTCGAACAGAGCTTAAGGTAAAGTAGGACATCTTTCCAAGCCTCTATAGCGGTTAGATCTTGAAAATGAATCCAGTTTGGCAGTTGAGCGTGTTTTGAAAGTGCAGTTCCCGCAAAAGCTCATAGCTGTGTGTGTGTGTGTGTGTGTTTGCTGTAACAGATGTTTGATCTGTAATACAGCATCATTACAAAAAGCATGCCATATAAAGACGCTTAAGTTTTTGATGCAACATCATTTTCGTAGATCTCAACAACTTCTGGATAGGGGCCTTGGGAAATAAGCACACGCTTCTGCTTCTCAGCAAGGACCGTGTGTGTGTGTTTGAGACAAACCAGCCCACTGAAAGAAGTGCACCCCAAGGACGCCAGTGCTGATTGCATGATTGCATTCAAAATCCTTCCTTGCTGCAACTGAGTCCCTCCCTTAAGCTCCTCTCTTTCCCTCCACCAGATGATCCAAATTAAATGTTGACTCTCCGTCTCTCCTTGAAGACAGCGCAGTGGAAACACATCTCTGGACTGTTGAATGTGATAGCAGCTGGTGATTCTCAAGAGCGGGGAAACACAGATGTCACTTAACAATGGCGGCAAAATGTGTCCTTGATTCTGTTTTTTATTTAGGTCAATTAGTCAGTTGATTATGGTGTATGTTGTTCCCAAAAGCAAAACACACACACACATACACTGATGGTGAAAAAGTATTTTTTAAATTCTTTTATGCTCACCAAGGCTGATTAAAGATACAGTAAAATAGTAATATTGTGAAATATTATTACAATTTAAAATAACTATTTTCTGTTTTAATAAATATTAAAATGTTCTTGTAATTCCTGTGATGCAAAACAGAATTTTCAGCATCATTACTCCAGTCTTCAGTGTCACATGATCCTTCAGAAATCATTCTAATATGCTGGTTAAGAATCATTTATTATTATTATCAATGCTGAAACAGCTGCTGCTGCTTAATATTTTTGTTGAAACTGTGATAGACTACTATACAGAAGTTAGAAAGAAAAAAGAAAGAAATTAAGCATGCATTAAATTGATTAAAAGTTACAGTAAAGACATGTATAATGTTAGAAATGATTTATTTAAAAAAAAAATATATTCTTTTGAAAAAATCCTGAAAAAAGTAATACTGCTAAACTGGATGCTTCAACTGTTTTTAGCATTGATAATTATAAACCTTTTACTTGATAGCAAATCAGCATATTAGAATGATTTAAAATTACGTTTTAAATCATATTGAAATAGAAAATAGTTATTTTAAATTGTAATAATATTTCACAAAATTACAGTTTTTACTGTATTTTTGATCAAATAAATGCATCCTTGGTGAGCATAAGAGATATCTTTCAAAAATCTTATCAACTCCAAACTTTCGAACCACCTGGAATTGTGAATGACGATGTGCATGGCACCATATCAGGGGAAAAAAAGGTACAATATGATTTCAATATGAGTGTCTTGAATCTAATTATCCCAAAACCATAATCTGAGCTATTTTATCCAAATTAATTTGACATCTCTACTGTATGTCAACAATCGTCTCATTTGTTTCTATTTTTATTCCTCCTAAGGATCAGACAGGCGGCAGCACACTCCCTGTGTTCTCCTCTGGGGGTTTTCATGGCTGTAAGTGAGAAGAACACTCTAATGAAGATAGCCAAAACAGTCTTGCTCAAGACCAAGCGCAGCCCTCTTGGGTCTGAGCACTTATCACATTTACACTGACGTCTTACTGAATGCAAGTAACCAAAATCTCAGCTTTATTCATTGTTTATAGCCAACAAGATCTTATCCAACATTTCTGAGGTTTCTTCTCTCTCAAGCCAGTTTTAGATCTGGAGAGTGTGACTCTTTATTCTCCGTCTCAAATGTCTCCAAGGACTCTCCGGGGAGGTAGACGCTGAATCCTGCCATGTTTCACAAGCGCTCGTGTCCTTGAGGGCTCATCATTTCAGTAAAGTTTAATGAAGTCTTTACAGTCACAGGGAATAAGTTGTCGCTCGTCTGCTCCCAAGTTCAGTGGAAAATATTATCTGGAAAATATTTACTTTGTATTAAGTTGACAGCATATTTTTTTTCCAGCTATGGGTAGAGTGATGTATGAACCAGAAGAGACAGAGAATATTGCCTAAAAGGAAGAGTTCTCCCAAAAGTAAAAATTTGCTGAAAATTGACTCACCCTCAGGCCATCCAAGATGTAAGTGATTTTGTTTTTTCATCAGAACAGATTTGGAGAAATTTACCATCATATCACTTGCTCACCATGGATCCTCTCCAGTGAATGGGTGCCGTCAGAATGAGAGTGCAAACAGCTGATAAAAACATCATAGTAATCCACAAGTAATCCACACGACTCCAGTCCATCAACTGATGTTGTGTGAAGTGAAAAGCTGCATGTTTGTAAGAACCAAATCCATCATAAAGGTGTTTTAACTTTAAAATGACGCTTCTGGCCAAATTAGTAGTTCATAATCAATAAAGAAAAAGTCTATTCCAGTATATTTGTTTAGAACTGTTTTGGACTATTTTCACTTGTGAACACTGTTTGATCTGTGCATATTTCTCTCCTGATTCAGATGAGATGACTTTTTCACTGGAGAAAGCAATATTATGGATAGAGGACTTGTATTTTAGCCAGATACAACAGTTTAAAATGTCCTAATGATGGATTTGTTCATGATAAACATGCAGATTTTGGATTGCTTACGTTACTTGTGGATTATTGTGATGTTTTTCTCAGCTGTTTGGACTCTCATTCTGACGGCACCCATTCACTGCAGAGGATCCATTGATGAGCAATTGATGTAATGTTAAATTTCTCCAAATCTGTCTCAATGAAAAAACATCTCGGATGGCCTGAGGGTGAGTAAATGTATAGCAAATTTTCATTTTTTGCGTGAACTGTTCCTTTCAAACCCCCAGTGAGCAAAGCAATGTTGGTGAGGATTTTTTTTTTTTTTTTTTTTTTTGCACACAGATATATTAATGACCATGTCTGTCAATAAGTTAATGATTTCCTTCTAGTCTTTAGAAAGCATGATAATGTACAAAGTTAAATGTTAGCTTTTCATTTTTTTCTTCACACTTTTTATTCTCTGATATTTACTTTTCTACAATTAAGCATTCAAAGCTGGCCTACGTTAGATTCGAGGATTCAAAGATTCAAGTCTTACATTTCATGCATTCCCTGTTAATCAGCCCCATGACCTTGTTACTAGCATCATGTTGTAGCAGGAATGGCTCAACAGAATTTCAATAGCATTTTTCTGCTTTACGCTCATCTAAATGCCCATAAAATCAAAACAAACTGGTTAGTCACTTTACATGTTATTCAGCTGCTTTTCTTCCCTAGTAGGCAGTTTTTACCTGTTTTCAGGCATGAATCCTACGTCTAGCTGAAATCAGTTAGCCTATATCTGTTTAAATATAGATGTTAAGTATGTTTGTCCTCAGTCCCAAAACATGAACATCATCTCAGTTTGCCAGAGGCTTTAATGTAGCCTTGTGTGAAAACCTACACATCTGTTTCCATTTCTGCATTGTTTCTTTGTGGTCATTACCTTATCTCTGTCCTGTTCATTCTGAGGTCAAATCTTTGAAAGAAGATGTCCTTGATTATTTGAATTGAATTGTGTGTGTATATATTGTGATGAGTTTTGTTCATCAAACAAAAAAAAGTTGAATCTTTTTGTTACTATATCGCTGGATTTGTATGTGTAGACTAGTGCAATTTTTAGTGTGATCTTCTGCTCTCTGTGTCCTCTGTACTGTCTGTTCTTGGCCTAACAATTGAAAAGGTCCCTTGAAGGCACATGCAATCTTGCATTTCCCTTTTCATTTTTCTGAGAGAGTACCGCAACCACAGTCTCGTCTCCTGAATGAATTGACATGAAATAAATATGGAAGCTTTTAAACTGCAATCTCTCTGAAAGGCCGTAGACTTTAAGATCACATTACAGCTTGTGAAAAAGAGCCGTGCTCTTTACAAAGCTCACACATAATAGTGGATTCATTATGGTGATTCCAGCGCTGGGGGAGATAATGAAGAACATGACACAGGTTTATCACTTGACAAGATGATAAAAGCTGGTGCGTAACAAGAGCCGGGATGAAAACAGCCTCTCTCAATCAACTGAGCTGCGTGTTAAACGTACAAGTGTTTTTTATTCAACTATAGCCATTTTTGGCCATTTGGACTTTGGAATGAAACACTCTTAAAGGCATAGTTCACCTAAAAAATAATATTCTGTCATCATTTACTCACTCTCATTTCTTTCTGAACCTGAATGACTTTTGTTTTCTTGTGACAGAATTAAAAACGCTCAATATTTCAGTTATTTCATCCTGTAACAATGTCCAATATAGAAATACATCCATGCAAAACATCTGTCATAAAAACTCATAGAAAAATGTAATTCTGCCACATCTTAATACTCATTTATTTTGTGGTGGAAATGACAATTTTGAAACAAAATGACAGACTCCTTTGTATAGAAAAAGGCTAATTTTATCGTTAGCATTTATTTATCCTAAATATACACATTTAAATAATATTTTCACACTTTTTTCGTAAATTTCACAATATTGTAAATAAGTAAATGCCATTTATTTATAACTTTATAGCATTTTTTACAAAACCTTTAATATTAAATAATATAATTTGTCAAATACTAAACAGGTTTATCTTTATTTCAATTTTTGTTTACATCTTAGCTTTAAAAATGTCTATATTTAAGAACATCTGTATGATTGATTGATTTGTGTCTTTTGACAAGAGTAAAACAATGCAATCTATACATTAAAGTTCTGAATAGTATCAAAACTCAAGACAATATGGCAATTAAAAAAAGAAAAAATAATAATAAAGACATTTTAAGAAAAATAAGCTCCAATAAAAGAGTGGGATTCACCAAACATACCTTTAGACAATACAGCATGAGTGTAATGCAGCATCATTACTGCTAAAAGACCGTCATGAAATGTAATCACCTACTCTTGTGTAATTTACCAGCTGTTCAATTATGCATCCCTGCCTTTCTGATTGAGTCTGGCAGATTCAGCGCGAGTCTCTTTTAAGGAAACGAGCTGCTGTGACCCAAAGATGCTATAAAAAGTGCTTTCATGGAGGAAAATAGAGATGTCAGCATCATGCGGTGAAATGAACAGTGTGCTTGATACATTTTTTAGACAAGTAGGCCTCATTCATTTGACCAATTATTACTTTTGTTCGTTGTTGTGATGGAACCAACAGACAGCGAGCGAGTCAGCCATTAACCGGGCTAGTCGAGGTGTGAGTGCCTGACTGCATCCATTTGGTGTTGGAGGAAGACGGTAAGCCTGAAGATACCTTCTGTCAGCTCTTGCTTAGGAGCAGAGAGAGATTTCCCACAGAGACCGGTTGCATGAAATATTTATAAAGAGGAAGTGGACTGGATCGCAGACACTAAAGTGAGAATTAATTCTGGAGGGCTGAAAATCTAGATCTCGCTGAGGGCGGCTGGCACGCCTCGCTGAGTGTCCAGCATAGATGCCGGTCTGTTCTGAAAATCAGATGGGAAATCTGGTCACCATGGCCTCTAAAGCATCAGATCGAACAGGGTTTCTTTAAAAATAAACAATAGCCAAATTAGCAAGGATATTGATTTCAAATTAATGAATGAGATACGTATTACTGTCCCCAAAGGGAAACTGTCTTGGATTCATAGTGTGCACACATACACAATGACTTCTTGTTCCCTACCATCTGTAAATAAGTCAGTAAGGGAACAATAATAGCACATAAATCATCTCACAGTAGATCTATAACAAAAATATAACTAGAAAACAACATGTTCCTAATGCAAAAACACTTTTTTTGCACAAAATCTAGTGAGCTGCTTACAAATACATCATTACTTACTTTCTGGAATGCAACTATAATAGTAGGAACATTGAAAAGTCTAAGATACCTTCTTTTGGCCACATCTTAAGGCAGCTTTGCATATATGGTTTGTGAAAAAAGGCAATCCCATAATACATCATGGCAATGTCAGTAAAAACTACATGCAACTATAAATACTTAGAATTCATTCAGTACTTGAAAGAAATGATAAAATGTTTTAGTGTTATATTCAGAATTCAAGCATTTTTATGCTTATTAGAGTATCATGGGATTAGCTTAGCAGTATCCTACACTGTAAAAAAAAAAAAAAAAATCCGTAAAATTTATGGTAAAAAAAACGGTAGCTGTGGTTGCCGGAATTCTACCGAAAAATACGGTAACAACATTTTAGGTTTTACGGTTTTAACTTAAATTTACAGTTAAATGCCGTAATTTCATTAACTGATATAATGTTAATATACCAAGCTACTGAAATACTGAAATCTGTTTTGTACCTTTGAAATAGACTGATAACCACCAAATGCAGGTGGTGATGAGAAAGTCACATGATGAACCAAAGCCCATCACAAGCAGCTCTACTCACAAATAACAACATATATAGAAGGTGCAGTGTCATTCACACTAGCACTAAACACCATCATGGTGAGACTCATTAAACTGAAATATGCAATAAACATTAATTTAACAACATTAGATGTAACATACAACCCTAATAAACATAACTGATAAGAAAAAAACTAAGAAGAAACATAGTTATTTCAAAGAAAAACATCAAATTCAAACAAAATTTGAAATGCAATGCAGGGAATCAGGTTACGTCAGTTTACGGTTTTTCCCTGTAAATTTTACAGGAACTTACCGTTAACCATTTAACAGGTTTTTACTGTAGCATTTTCACAGTTTTTTACCGTTAAAATCACGGTCATTTTTTACAGTGTATGTCCTATTTTGTGTATGGGTGTAATGTTTCATAGAGCAGATTTTGAATTGGGTTTTTTTCATGCAAATTAGCCACAATTACCAACAGAATGCTACTTTTTGTTGCAAAACTGTGGCGTGTATTCACAATGGAAAATCGACTTTTTATCTATATTTTTAATGATTCACTCTTATAGTGTTTCAAATAGTTATGAGATTTCAGTTATGATGCTGCTATAGAAGGTAGTTGTCTATGTCTGCTCACTAGCTTATAAACCAGAGCCACAGAGACATATGATATTGGTCTCCTTTCTTTGCAACAATTTGCCACTAATGTGTGGTTAATTTGCGGCAGCAATGTTTGCCAAATGTTTTCTAAAGGGATTTGGCAGAACTCTCTAGTTTTGCAAGGGAAGCCGTTTGTAAAGAGTTATTTATTAGTGTTATTTAATCGATTTAAGTATTTGATAATAAAAAATAAAGGCCTGAAATACATAAGTGCATTAAACTTTTATTCTGTAGAACTTGGTATTAGCACCAAGGTCACAGGTTCAATTCCCAGGTACATGCAGACTGATAAATTGTACATCCTATATTGTGCATACAACATCTGCCAAGTTAATGTAATTTAGTGGGTTTTTTATTATTTGATATAAATTGTGATTTGTCCTCATATTACAGTGCAGTTAAGTTGCTCTGCAAAATTGCTAGATGCACTTTTAGTGTTTTTGTATGACACTCAGAAATAGTGTTCCATATAGGTATGAGATTTCATTTCAGTTACGATGTTGCCACAAGGTAGTTGCCTGTGTCTGTTCACAAGGTTTTAAACCACAGCCAAAGAGACTTATGATATTGGTTTTCTTTGCAAAACCTCAAAAACGTATTCTTTGCAACAATTTGCCACTAAATGTGTCGTTAATTTTCAGCAGCAAATGTTTTCTGTAGGGATTTGGTGAAACACTATTTGTATGTGTGTTGTTTAATAAATTGAAACATTTGATAAAAAAGGAAAGGCCTGCATTTATCACTGAAGCACATGATGATGTTATTCTGTAGCTTAACTGCATTAGCAACTAAAGGTCACAGGTTCGATTCCCAGGGACATGCATACTGATAAACTGTAAATCATAATGTATATAAAGCATCTACCAAATGAATAAATGTAATTTAATGAGTTTGTTTTCTGTTTTCCGGTGATACTGTCTCCTGCTCTGTTTGCTTCAGAATAAATATTTTATAAGTTGAGGAAATATTCTTCTACATGTGAAATCCCTTTGAAAGCCTCAACGGCACCAATGTGATGTACTTTTTACACCCAGTAATGTATTTGGCTTGAGAAACAATGGGTGCATTATACGCTGTGCCCCTGGAAAGGGGAAAGTGTGCTGGCTGTTGCGTGCGTCTGGTGTTCGGTGTGGCACACGGGCGCAGTCGTAGCCTGCAGCAGGCCAGCATGCCGAGTAAAGCTGCTTTCACACTCAATCCCTCATGTCGGAATTGGAACATACAGTTCATATATAGTGTAAGATACTGTGGAGTCCAAAAGTCTGTCATTTTCAATCTGAAGTTATATCATAAAATATAGGTTATTCTCTCTCTCTCTCTCTCTCTCTATATATATATACTCTATCTATCTATCGTTCAATATAAATTATCTTGAGAGATGTGTTTTGTGGTTTTCAATATCATACATCTAACTGTTCATTGTTCCTAAAGGTTTGAATGCAATAGCATAATTGATAAACTATTCTGAAAGGTGTGCTAAATTCCCCTTTGTGTTTTTGGCATGAACAGACATGCCGTGCAAAATATGAGCCAGGAGCTTTTCATTGGCACCATTCTCACTTTCTCTGTCTCTCCCACACACACACACACACACACACACACAGCAGTGACTCTGGGTCCTCACTGGTACCTCTGGCATTCAGAATGTGTCCTGCCCTCCTGTGGTGCTCAGAGCGGAGAACTTCTTTTCCATCCTCTCTGTTTACTGTTAAGCTCTTTTCCATCACACCTATTTGTACTAGACATGAAGCTCCATTCTGAGACACCAAGACTGCATTTATTTGATCAAAAATGCAGTAAAAACAATACATTTGTTACAGTTATTACAGTTTAAAATAACTGTTTTCTATTTGAATGTATTTTGAAATGTAATTTATTTCTGTGATTGCAAAGCTGAATTTTCAGCATCCATTACTCTAGTTTTCATTGTCATTTGATCCTTCAGAAATCATTCTAATATGCTGATTTGCTGCTCAGTATGCATTCTTCAGTGCTTAAAATGAATTGCAATCTTTTGTAATGTTAGAAATATCTTTGCTGTCAATTTTGATCAGAGTTTTTTATTTTTTATTTATTTATTTTTTCCCCACAAAATAATGTAAGTACACAGTTTTTTGCCTTTTTTTTTTCCTTTTCTTTTTTTTTTTTTTGCTTTGAATCAGATGTAATGGTCTGATTCATATTGATGCTGGTTGGTATGTCTCTGTTGAAGACTTTTTTTCCCACTGGTGAAAATTAATGGGAAAAAATTACTTTTGGATCCAAAGCTTCTAAAAACAGTTCCCCTTGTATAACAATAAAGCATCAAACCCACTTTTAATTATGTTGTCTGCTTGCTTTAATATTTTTCTTATTCAATTTTTTTATGAGACACAATTGGTGGGCAAAGTGCAATTTCTCCAGGCTGTTTAAAGCTCATCTCATTTTTTTTCAGGCTAGGTGGCTGTCATTGTGCACATTCTGCTTTGAATGCATTATGACAGCCTACAGCGAGCTGTTTAATACTCTATACCTAGTTTAAAGCTTACCTCAGGTTACACAGATCACACTACCCTGGGGCAATGCACTTCACTTAAAGATACATTACAATGCGCTGTCACTTAACAATGAGGATTTAGCTTGAAGTGTGTGTCTTTGTCCTTATCTCAACGCTGGCAGAACCAGGATTCTGTTTACTGGCTCGTTTTTGGCATGGATTAAGCAAATGAGTCATATCATATTTATCATATTTGTGGTTGTAAATTAGTATCTATCTATCTATCTATCTATCAATCATTCTATCGTTCTATCTATCGTTCTACTGTACCTTTCTATTGATAGTTCTATTCATACATATAGCTGGTTTAAGTGGGTATTTTTTAGCAGAAAAAAACACATAGCAATATTACATAGCAAGGCTCTTTAAACTTAATCTCTCTTTAAACTACTCAAATATTACTAGGCTTGTAACCTTCAAATGTCAAACTAATCTTCAAACTTCCAGGCAAGGAAGTTGTCAATCCTAAATTCTAAGTTTGTTTTGACAGACCTTTCTAGTTTTTTTCAATACAAATAACATCCTGTCAGTGCTATGTTATGATGGCAGATAGCTTGAATGAATAATTTGAAAGCAAATGTGAAGTGTATCTAACGCATCTAAAATTATTCTGGTGTAAGTTAATATCTCACGGTTACATATTTTTATTTTTGGCATCCATATCTCCCTCTCTCAGCACAATTATCAGATATGGAAGTGAGTGAAACCTGATCAGCGTAATTAGGAGCTTATGGAGTGCTGAGCAAGCTCCAGAGAGAACCTGCACTGTTCACTCAAACTGTATGATTATTCCAAGCTCTCTACATGTGCTGTGACAATTAGTTCCTGCCCTGGACACTGGCCGACAACATACTGTTTGCGTTTAGCAGCTGTAGTGAGAGCTGATGTTTGAAAGAGATGTCATCCTGCATTACAGCCTCAGGCTTGTTTCCTCATAAGGGGCTGGATGATAGAGATGCACAAATATGTACAGTGTGCACGGTGTGTGTGCATGTCAGTGGTTCCGGATGGTGCACATTTGTATGAAAAATGTTCAGTTCTGACAAACAGCTGCAGCAAGCTTTGTTGAAAAAATTTATTAATTGAGTATTCCATCCAAAAATGAATAGTCAGCTGGTCATTGTCACAAAATAAACCCTGACAGGCCGATCAGGACAACACTCTTTAATTGTCCTTTTTAATACAACAGTTCAGGTCCTTTATGTTTGAGGGGCAGAATCACAGTAAGTTGATTCATTCAAAAAACTGATTCAGTCAGCGCCGATAGCCTAGTGGGCAGTGCGCCGACATATAACGCTGTTGTGTTGCGGGCGTCCCGAGTTCGAATCCCGAGGACCTTTCCTGATCCCACCACCCTCTCTCTCTCCCACTTCGCTTCCTGTCTACTCTACACTATCCTATCTTAAATGCCAAAAAACAGATCTTTAAAAAAAAAAAAAAAAAACTGATTCAAAAAAACAAGTAACTGTGAAAGGGATTTACTGAATCATTCACTTAACTGATTTGTTCAAACAAACAAACAGAAAAAAAAGATGAATTTATCACACAAGCTGCTGTTGTCATGAATCTGGTCCATGCACTTCTGGACAATCACCACCAGAGGTCACCCACTCACAGCATTGACTCATACACCACACTACTGGCACATCACATTGGACTGCATTTCCCATCATCCATTGCACTGACGACACACAGCTGATTTCACTGATCACTCAATCACACACGCTTTATAAGCCTTGAACTTGCTCTCTGTGATGGCTGAGTATTGTATAGTGTTTATCCTAGCAATAGCTACATTACGGAGCCCTCTCAGTAATCATAGTCTTGCCTTGCCTTGCCTTTTGTGGTTTCCTGTGTTTTGATTCTTGCCCGTGTTTCCTGGATTTACCCTTAGCCTAGCCCTTTGGACTCCTGTTTGCACCTCGTTTGGATTATTGCTGTTTACCTGGATTATCTCTCTTTGCCTTGCCCCTGTTGGATACTGTTCGCCGATCGTCGACCCACGCTTGCCCTAAGGAGTACTCTGTGTCTTGCCCCTGCCATACCTGTTTGCTGTTGATTGACCCTGCCTGTATTATGACCATGTTTTGGAATAAAGCCTCGCAAATGGATCCGTACGTCTCACGTCTTGTTTGCCCCGTAACAGCTGTCTTTATTAGCGAATCATGGAGGTATTCACTCAATCCATTTTTTTTTTAAAAAAGATTGATTCATTTGGGGATGAAAAATGTATTTAACAAGTCAATGAAACATTCACTCAACCTATTTGTTCAAACATTGATTAATTTAGGATAGTACTGCATAAATAACAATGTACTGCATTCAGAAATTCATACGACTTTACACTGTGGAAATACAAACAGAAGACAACGAGCGCAGCTCTGAAAAGGGGCAGAGCAATGTACACAGCCATGAAGGAAAATAACAGCATTGGTTGGAACAAAATGAGGGTGAATAAATAATAATTTTAAAGCGAACTATACCTTTAACAGGATTTTTATTTTAATGGAGAACACTGATTGGCTGTTGTTTCTTTAGCTCAGATTTCCTGAATTGTGGTGGTCCTTCAAACTGAATTGAATTTCCAGGTTTACATCTTCAGGATATTGAATTCATAATTTTAAAATCCATGGATATTAAAGCTGTATTTGCAAAAACGCGGTTAAAATTCAAATGAGATGCTTTCCAAGAACTACAGATTACACAAGTTGTTTATGACAGGTATTGCATTGATGGACGTCCGTTTCAAGCAGCTTCAGTGAGAAAACAGCATTTAAAAAGTTCCTCAGCCTGCTCAGCCATTTCTTTCAAGTTAGCTCATCGAGCAGAATCATCTATCAGCCTGTGTCGTCATAAGTGGATTAAACATTCTGTTCCAAGTCATTAACGCTATTATTCAAAACTAATGAAATCTATAGCCAGATTAATGTAATGCTTCTGAATTTACTGACATGAAATAAACCCCCTGTCACATCCGCTCAGAGCCGGGAAGCTAACGCGGCAGTCCTGTCTGTCATCTTAATTATGCTGATGGATAGTAATGCACTTTGAGGGTGGTTGGTGTGTCGGTTAAGACTAAGATTGCTCCCTCCAATTACTCTGTGGTTATTTATGAAGATGATATTGATGAGGATGCTTATAGCGAGCACACGACAAACCTAAAATTACCTCTGTCACGGATAATTACTGGCCGGACACTTTAACAGATTGTAAAGTTCCACTTGGTCCAAGCTGAAAATCTGTGGTTGAAAATCTCATTTTAACCTTTAAAATATGATGCTGGATAACAATCACGTTTTTTTATTGTCAACTGGAGTGCTGTTGTCATTACAGCTAAGCTCCGCCCCATTTACTGTTGGTAACGTTTAATGTTCAATGAATGAACTTGCGGTTTCCGACTGAGAGCAGCACGGTTTATGTATTCATAAACATAGATATGTATAGATACCACATTCGACTGCGCTAGATACGTTAACACGTCCGCCATCTTGGAATGGTCTGTGTTGTCACTCACAATAACAGTCAATGAGTTTTAAAGTGCAAAAACATTGTGCATCATCTGGTTGTAAAAATTGCCTAAATTTAAATTCCTGAAGAAACTGGATAACCTTGCACAGGTAAGAATGTGTTGGTTTGTGTTTTTAATATTAACACAGTATTACAGGATAAGTACCTTTTAAATGCCTTGTTAGATAACAGCTTCTTCTTGTTGTATTGTGTTAGTTGAAGTCTACTGAAGATATAAATATGCATACATGCGTATACTACAGTTACAGTGCAGATGAACCGGCAACATCTCAAGTGTCCACGGACATTCCAATATGGCAGACGGCTTATGTATAGAGGCCTTTAGAAGCAGCCGCTAATAGGGCATCTACCTATACATATCTATGTTAATAAAGTGGTAAAAATAGATCATTCTTTCGTGGGATGCAATGAAGTATAACAAATCTGCAATTTTTCTTTAAATAACAGTACACAGTAACGTGATTGAACATAACGTGATGTGATAAACTCATGCAAAGCACAATTTAGAAAAATACGACAAAAAAAGCTTAATTTAAAAACGATTACAAGTGATAACATTGGTGTAAGTGAGCGCAACTGTTCCTAACCTTTCCACAATGTATTCACTATGGTATAGTATGGTGCATTTTATTGTATTGTTATTTTAAATAAGCATGATATTTATATAAGAATTATGAAAGATAGATATGAAAAAACGCCTAAAAATAAAAAAGACATAGCAATAAATTATAAATAAATAAATACAAGTTTAACTTAAAATAAGAGATAAAAGGTTGATTTAAAATTTTACTTTTTGGTCTTTTTCATTTCTTATTCATTTTATGAAATAAAAATATGTATTTATTTGTAATTATGCAATTTTTAAAATAAACATTTCCATGTTTAAAATATCCTTTTTCTTTATTATTACAAGCATTTTGAATTATCCTTGTATGAAATGTGGACTTCACTGTATATTTGGGTAATTTCTGTAATAACCACATTAGAAAATGCAAAAGCTTTGCTAATAATATTTAGGATAGCAACAGTTGCTAAGGTAGGACTAGTTAAAGCGAGGATAAATTCAAGCTCAGCTGTACTATAATTTCTTTGGGTACAAGTTGAATGTATGCTTCCTATCTACAATTTCTCTGTACCTACTTCTTGTTTATAAATGTCAAAAGAATGTTTCACTTGCTTGTCATTCTAATTGTTGATTTATTTTCACGCACACCAGCATATGTTTTGGTTCTGGAGGAACCTCGGGTGACCCTTCAGAAACAGATCTGCATTCTTCAACACCCTGCTCTTTCTCATGTGTCAGGGTTTGGAATGACGGGACCCCCATCAAGCTGCTCCTGGTCCTGATGGTTCATGATGACCTCTGAGTCATGGATACAGAGTGAATTCTTTCCACTCAAACCCATTACTCAGCATTACACAATCATAGACAAAAACCAGTAAAGTTCCTCAGGCATTCAGAAAGGTACTCAAGGGGCCTGTTATTTGCCAGAGGCTGGAGATCAGAGCCTTTCACTGATGAAAACTGAGCGTGGTTCATGGTCAAATGATGATAATATGTGGTTTTTATTCCATTTGATTAAATTAGCATTACATTACTTGCTCACCAATAGATGCGTGAAAAAAGTCTTCCCACATCAAAATTCACCAACATATTTGTTTTAAACTGTTTTTGATCTTGTAAACACTGCTTGATCTGAGCATATGGTTACACTTTATTTTGATGGTCCACTTTAGACATTCTACTAACTTTAAGCAAATTTGTAACTACGTGTCAACTAATTCTCATTAATTTGCAACTACATGTCCTCTAACTCTCAGAGTAGACTGTTAGGGTAGGTTTAGGGTTAGTAGAATAAGTTGACATATACTTGCATAGTCATGGTGTATGTTGTGGACCCATCAAAATAAAGTGTTAGAAGATATTAAGCAGACTGTATACTAATACTCTAATGACTGCTAGTTGACATGTAGTTGCAAAGCTACTTACTGTTAGTAGAATGTCTAAAGTGGACTCGAAATAAAGTGTTAGCGTGCATATTTGACTCCTGATTCAGATGAGACAACTTTTTCACTGGAGAAAGCAATATTATGGATAAAGGACTCTATTTTAGAGGATTCTATATTCTATTTTAGCTGGAAGCAATGGTTTAAAGTTAAAAAGTTTTTCTTTCAAAGACATAGCTTTTCACTTCAAAGGACATTAATTGGTGGACTCTCATTCTGACGGCACCCATTCACTCCAGAGGATCCACTGGTGAGCTGTAATCTTAATGCTAAATTTCGTCAAATCTATTCAGATGAAACTCATCTACATCTTGGATGAGAATACTTTCTGAGAAAGAAACATCATTTTCAGCAAGTTTTCATTTTTTGGTGAACTATCCATTTAAACTTGCTAATCAGGCCAGTATCTGTTACTTTAAAAAAAAATCCAGTAAATGAGTTTGGAACAAAATTGGGGTGAGAAAATATTGACAGAATTATCATTTTGGGGCAAATAATGCAAACATAATGCAAGAAGTGTCTCATTACATTGAATTTGCTACATTTCTCTCCCTTTGAATCTCCTTGAGCACACATTCTAAATTAGGCAGAAACATAATGGGCCATTTGAATTATTTATGATGAATTTAACATTGTGTTCAGTGTCATAAGCAATATAGGTGTCAGCCGAGTGTGTGTTGTTGGATTAAAGCAGCGTTATCATCTCACCTGCTTTTGACAGGCAGGGCTGTGCTGCCTCAACAGACATGAATAGACATTTATATCTGTGTGAAAAAAAGCTAACTGCATCTGAACACACAATGCAGATAAGAGAAGTCTCATGGGCTTAACCGCAAAGATGATACTCCCTCCAGAAAAAGCTTTGCAGGATGACACCACAAATTGTGTTAAATCATGTTTAATGAAAAGGTACCTCCGCAAGGCAGTCAAGTTAGATTACATAATTACAGGAAACTAGGGCATCAGCACAGCAGCCCCAACACACACAGCATACACCAGGAGACAAACACCTCAGGGGATGAAAGGCCCAGAAAACAAACAATGATTTATCATCCTTTCTCAATATTGCTTTTCTCCTCTCGCCTTTGCAGATTTTCATTAATAATCAACATGAAGTCAAAACTGACCCTATTTACTGTCTTAATAAATTGTGTCTCATGGTGCACAATTTGTCGGTTTTAAAAAGCGTTTATAATCTTTCATCGAAATGCAGTTGCCTCAGACTCTGCAACAACTTTTCTTTTGTGGTTAACACCAAGAAGACTTGTACTTTACAGCCCTTGCTGTACTAATGTCCACATCTATTCTCAATGGGTAAAATAAAGTCCCACCCTACAGTTTTTCTAGTTATTTTTGTTTCAGGCAGAAATACACTACCGTTTTCTACCGATCTAGATTTCTTTCTCCTGTGGAGAAGTTATCTTGTCTGAATCAGGAGAGAAATATACATAGATTAAGTGAAAACAGTTGAAAAAGTTCTAAACAAACATGAGGGTGAATTTTAAAGTGAGAGGACGACAGTTGACTGACTTTTTCACTGAATGAAGCGTTATTATGCACTCGTAAGTAATTGCTTAATGCTAAAACACCTTAATGATGGCTTTGTTTCTTACAAATACGCAACTTTTCACCTCACAAGAGATTAATTGATGGACTGGAGTGGTGTGGATTACTTGTGGGTTACTGTGATATTTTTTGGACTCTCATTCTGACGGCACCCATTCACTGCAGAGGATCCATTGGTGAGCAAGTGCCATACAAATTCTTCCGATGAAGAAACAAACTCTTGAATGGCCTGAGAGTGAGTCAATTTTTAGCAACCTTTCTTTTATGGTTATGGTCTGCTGATTTTTTGATATTGCGCTGGACCTGGCATGCCTTAAGTGTGCATATGCATGCTCTGTTTCACAGGAAGTGCAAAAGAGGGCTTTTGTTTTGAAAGTGCTCCTTTAGCTTAAGCTTTCCAATCTCCTGTGAAATTGGCAACACTTGCTGCTTACCTATCAGCTAAGACCCCATAATGAGCTGGTGATAGACATGTCCGGCTGCTCAGAGGGGAATAATCCCAGTTAGAACGAGATAAATTGAGCTCTTATTGCCCACTGCTCCCATCAGTTTTTCCTCGGCTTGATAATAACATAATTAGTCATTTTCAGCAAGTTGTGGGTGTTCTTTGATAGTTGTATGTGTTTCTACTGCCTCTTGGTCTTTGAATGAACAGTTTTCACAAAAGTGAAAATCATAAACTGAATGTACTGCTCTTTGTCATACAACCAAAGCCGTGAGCCATGCTGGGTAATCAGATGTTCAATAAACCAGGGAGCGTTTTATTGTCATGTGCTGCAGATATTATGCGAAAAACTTTGATACATCATGTTCAAAACGCTGCTGTTTCCTGAATTTAATTAAAATGTCTGCTAAATGTCGGCCTGTTCCTCCCACAGTTTCACCTCCTACTGCTTCACTTCATCACATCCCCCGTTCATTTAGAAAGAAGGGAAGCGATGTGGTTGCCCACAGAGTGGAGGTAGACTTCTAAATAAGCATTGCTATTCAGTTCAGGTAGCAGCTGCATCCCCTCTGGTCCAATTGCCCACTATTCAATTTATACAAACACAAGGTTGCAGGGGTTACAAAAATTGTCAGATCTCCCGCTTCTCAAACACAGCTTTGTCAGATGTAAATGACAGACCAGCATTAGATGTCTGCCTCTCAGCATCACGCATCCAGCAGCACCTCTTTCAGATGCTGTGATGTTTAATGGAGTGTAGAACATCTCAACAGGTCGGTCAAAAAAAAACAACAACAAAAAAAAAACATTGTGAACTAAATCTTGGACTATGTGTCTAATCTCACATAGAGAGATCTAAATATGGATTATTGACTAAATGGCGAGTGGTCTGCTTATTTTGAGGATATTATGGTCTGCTAATGGATGCTTATATTGGCTGTAACCACACAGAGACTGACTGATATGCATTTTTTTTTTTACATGCATTTCATGGAATGAGAGGGGTACATGAGCAAAAGCTTATTTGTGTAGCACATTCAATTTGTTTAGGCTTGATGTTTATGATATATGTTGTTAATAATGAATGCCATAGTTTATGTTTGTTTTATACTTATATATATTTTTCATTTCTGTTCTGTTTTGAATACTGTTAAATTTAAAGGATTTATTTTGGAGTGAAAATAATTAAAATACATGTTCTATTTTATGTTTTGGAGAATTGGTGGCTATATACAGCAAAAAAACAAAAACAAAAAAACATTTTTGACACATTATGGAAACATTACTTTGGAATGTTCTCTGAATATTCTGAAACAAGTAGTAATATTTTTTAAAAATGTAAGACAAATGATTTGGGAAAAAAACGTTTCATGAACAATGTGTAAGGGAAGATAATTTTTGTAATTACGTTTTGAGAACGTTATTAAAGACCACGTAACTCTAAACAAACATTCTAGCGTTACTGCATGGAAGAACGTTGAGAGAACCTTGCCAGAATATTTGCCAAAGTTCTGAAAACGTTAATGAGCTGGGTGATTCATATGAATTTGTACAATCTCATTTAGTACACTCTGGTTACACCCTACTGATGGTTATACGTGTGTTCGACTTGAAGCGGCGCTGCGCAGAATGACCGGTGTATGACATGAAAGTACCGCGAGAGCGATTCGAAAGCATAACGATCCATCTGCTCTCTTATCGCTCTCGCGGTACTTTGATGTTATACACTCTATCATTCTGCGCAGCGCCGCTTCAAGTCGAACACACCTAATGTTTACCAGTGGACCTTATTTTTCTAAAATTTGAAGTGTTCGAATCTTAAGAATTCATACAAAATCGCTACCTTGTAAAATAGTTGTTTTCTCATGAGACTGGTTTGGATGTGACTCATTTTTTCTCAGCAATGTAAATTTTGATCCAGTGTGAGGTGTGATGTGAAAATACGATAAATAATATTATATATAATTAAATCTAATAACAGCACAGTTTAAACTAACAGGTGGACAGAAAACACAAGTAAAAATAGTGAAAAATGTTTCTATTCTACCTGTTGAAAAGTAGTAAGTACAGATTCTTTCACAGACAAATTGGAGAAAGTACCTTTGTGAGCAAAATGCATCAGACAGTCACTGAACGGACAGAGACTATGATGGATCCGGCTCTCTCGATCCAGAGCCGAGATGTACTTTTCATGGCACACCAGGAGCATGTCGATCAGTTTCTCTGTTGGCTCTGGGAACCCCAGAGAACAGTTCACTGGGATGAAAACCAACAATCACATTGTGTATCACGCCATTTATTTACTTTGAGAGCTCATCTCTCCCAAAGGCTCGCCGTGGCTCTGTTCCAAAACTTACCGAGCTGCCTTGCTATCTACTCGCTATATAGACAGCAGCCGTTTGAGGGAACATACTGCCTTCAATTAATCCTTGGAGAGCTTTGGACAGCACAAACAGTTAACACACAGGAAGCTCAACTAAAATTGATTTCAATAGAGTCTGACAAGTTAATGATGCAACACTCACTAAACAGAAAAACACATGACAAGTGAAATAGCTGATTGTTTTTTTATTAAACTTTTATTAAACCATATTACGACTGACAATGAATGACTTAGAATTATAATATTAAACATGATCCTTTTTTAGACAGAATTTTAAAATAATTAAATAATTCACTTCTGAGGCAATACAACTCAACAGCACAGATAAACAATGTGAGATATTAAACAAAAATCTTTATTTGCATCTTTATTTAAAGGGATAGTTTACCCAAAAATGAAAATTCTGTCATCATTTACAAACAGTTTATGGTAGCCATTGACTTCTGTAATATTTTTTACATACTATGGAAGTCAATGGCTACCATCAACTGTTTGGTTCCCAACATTCTTCAAAATATCTTCTTTTGTGCTCAACAGAAGAAAGAAACTCACACAGGTTTGAAACAACTTGAGAGTAAGTAAATGATTACAGAAGTGAAATATCCCTTTTTAACTAACAGCACATGCGAGTCCAAAAATAAATAAATAAAACACATTTTTCTTTGAATTCATCTTTTTCCACTCTGTGTTTCTTAACATTAGATATCTCAGAAGGCTGCATGATTACTATTGGAACAGTCTTTGTGTCTGACACACAATGCTTATAGCACACAAGCTTTTAGAGATGCTTTCTGACATTCCTTTGCTTTTTTCTCTTTACCGCGGTATCCTCTTGTTATTCTTCCTGTCTCCTGTGGTGAAACCTAGTGCGAGTCTTCTTTGATTTCACATTCAAACATATAAAACTCCGAGCTGTGATAACCTGCACTCTAAACAATATTGTGTCTCATAACATCATGGTAGGACTGTGGTAATGGCTTGAACTCATGTCAGCTAAAACCTATTAGTCACACTTAATGGAACAGAAAGGAGATAAAAACAGGCGAATCGTTTATTCATAACCTCCCCGGACATCGTGAAAAAAATCCAACCTCTATTTTATTTGATTTGACTATGTGATATTGCATTTAGAAAGCAGCCAACCCTTTCTATTTTTAATATCCATCTCATATCTGTGTTTGCAGTGCTATGAAAGCATTTCTGCAAACATCCTGTGGATATTTGTTCTGGGTCACATTCTGTGACTTCAGCTATTGTGTCTACGTGGTGTACTGTAAACTGTGAAGTCACTGGCATAGAATATAGGATCTGTTAAGGCTGTGTCATCACAAGGCTGCATTTATTTGATCAAAAATACAGTGATCTATAATATTGTGAAATATTATTACAATTTAAAGTAACTGTTTCCTATTCTAATATATTTTTAATATATAATTTATTCCTGTGGTGCCAAAACTTAATTTTCAGCATCATTACTCCAGTCTTCAGTGTCACATGATCCTTCAGAAATCATGCTAATATGCTGAATGGCTGCTCAAGAAATATTTATTATCAATGTTGAAAATGGTTGTGCTGCTTAATATTTTTGTGGAAACTGATACATTTTTCAGGATTGTTTGATGAAGAGGAAGTTCAAAAGAGTGCATTTATTTGAAATTTTTACTGTCACATTTGATCAATTTTATGCATTTTTGCTGAATAGTAGTATTAAAATCATTTTTAAATGGGAGTTAAATTTTATTTTTCTTTTGATTGCTCAGTGTATATATAAACACACACACACACACACACACACATATATATATATATATATATATATATATATATAATATTTATACGAATATATTTGGTTTTGCTCTAATATAGATTGTAATTGGAGTACTCAAGATAAATTTCATGTACTTATTTCAGGCACATACATACATTCATGCAAACAGTATATATATATATATATATATATATATATATATATATATATATATGTGTGTGTGTGTGTGTGTGTACCTGTTTTTATATCGTGGTGGGGGACTTAAACCTGAATACACACAGACTCATGGGGACTTGTGTCACGGTAGGGACCTAAAT
The DNA here is from genome assembly GCA_021397915.2 of Tor tambroides. NCBI lineage: Eukaryota > Metazoa > Chordata > Actinopteri > Cypriniformes > Cyprinidae > Tor > Tor tambroides. The sequence continues at coordinate 84,406 of JAFVLL020021760.1, forward strand.
TGAGGTCCCCACGGGTAAACAAGCTTATAAATCACACAGAATGAACTTTTTTGAAAATGTAATAATGCAGAAAGTTTCCTGTAAGGGGTAGGTTTAGGTGTAGGGTTGGTGTAGGGCGATAGAAAATACGGTCTGTACAGCAGAAAAACCATTACGCCTATGGAGAGTCCCCACAAGGATAGCAAACCAGACGTGTGTGTGTGTGTGTGTGTGTTTATATATATATATATATATATATATATATATATATATATATATATATATATATAGTGCAAAAGTCTTAGGCCACTACACTAGTGTTTTCACCAACAAAAATGGTTTTAAGTGGATGATGGTGTGATCAGATCTCTGTGTGAAGCACTGGCTGTTGTCAGACTCCTTCTGCAAACAAAAATCTCATTAAATGGCAAAAAAAAATGTTTGTAAATGTAAACTGATATTTCCTACTGACACACTACAGCAAAAGATAGAAATAACTAACTGACTTAAAACCGTTTTTTTGTTGGTGAATATATTAGTGGCCTAAGACTTTTGCACAGTACGGTATGTCAGGAGCAGAGATCAGCTCTTTATGCAGGCACATTAAACGGACTCATTATGCTGTTTATTTATCCTGTAGTTCATGTTCAGCAGCACTTAAGGAACATTACATGTGATATAACATGTATTGCACGTTAAGCAGGTGCATTAAACTTTTGTCTGCTATGAGCAGCTCTATACCTACTGCTTCAGCTGACTCTGGACAGAATAAATGCCTCAAGTCTTTGCAGCAGCACGTTAATCATAAAATGAAAATCAGAGTGAAGCAGCCTGTTCAGGGTCAGTGGCAGGACACTCATTTCTTGTCTATTCAGGTGATTCAGATTACTGAATACCACATTCCAGTAATGAACATGCTTTCAATTGATAAAATCAAATTCTGTCTTGATGTTTGAAGATGTTTGAAAGAAAAATGTCTAATTGAAAGTCTGAGCTGAGTCTGAGGAAAATGATGAGTACACTTCTGTGTATTCACAAGAGAAAACATTTCATTACCTCTTACAATAACACCACTTAACATTTAAAGTTGTCAAATCAAAACTTTAGTTCAAAAATGTATTGAACCAACATGAATACAAAGATGACATTTCTAAGAACTTAATTAAACTAGATTTTTAGCTTTGTAGAGTCATATCAGGTATTCTGAACATTTGAATACTGTCATTTTAATATTTTAATTGTTTTAATAAATTGTGTACTTTGTTTCTGCTCTAATTTTGAATGAAATGTATGAAGTAAAGTCAATGAATTGTTTTAAGTACCAGTAGATGGCAGTGTTGTCTTTTGAATCAAAGATGCAATTCATTTATATGGACATAGAAGGGAAAAACACTTCACCTCACTGTAGTTTTAACTCACCTTATATAATGAAAATGATAAATATAAAGTTCAAAAAAGCAGCATTTATTTAAAATGTTATTTTGTAACATTAAAGTCATTGAGTCCTTTACTGTCACTTTTGATCAATTTAATGCATCCTTGCTAAATAATAAAAAAAAACTAAAATATAAATCTTAAAATAAAAATCTTACTGACCCCAAACATAGCCTATGAAAAATAGTATACATTTAATATTTACAATAATATATTCGTTTTTGTCTTTACAATAGTTCCTAATTTAAGAAAATTTTCATGATAATTTCATGATTTTTTTCAAAGATAATTTTTTTATGCAAAATGTTGTTAAATGAATCTGTTAGCTGAAAATATGATTTTTGTTTTTCCAATGGTAGCAAGATCACCTAACCAATGTAAACAGTGTAAATAGTTGATTCCAGTATCTGTTCACCAAAATAACGGTTTGATTGATATTTATTTATTAATATTTGATTGATATTTACATTTTTACATATCTGTTACACTCTGTAAAATTATTATTTGAAGATTATTGAAGTAAGTTTTACAAGAAAATACTATTTCAGTCTTTCTACTTCCAAATTTCATGCCTAATTCACTCTGTTACTTGACATTTCTTTGTAATTATTTGAAATTTACAAGTTATTTCTGAGTGAAAACTAGTTTTCACTCAGAAATAGCTAGTAAATTTCAAATCATTCAAATACATGTACTGTATGTAATTCAAATACATGTATGTTTTTCACTGTATTACCCTTTATCTTTTTGTTACGTCATACTGTAAATCATTTTGTGCTTCATAATTGTTTTACTGTAAACGTTTTGCCAAAAAGTGTGACAACTAGCCCCTACTACTATACCCTCCCACACTTTATTGTGAAAAGCTCTGCTCCTGGAAGAGGAGGAGATGTCTTGAGTAGCCTGATATTTTATGTCCCTTGACATTCACGCTTTTGCAGACTAACTGCTTTGAGAGAGTCAGAGGTGGAAATAACAACAACAGCAGGGAGGCAGTTCAGGTCACTTCACAACGGATGTGTCGTTTTGGTTAAAGAAAATGTCACATAAGCCCTTAAACAAACGCAGGGAAAATAAACCCCCTTCGGGATGGAATAATATTTAAACAAAACCACTGTCTTAACCTTTACTAAACAAGAGCTGGATGGGTCACGAATGCTTCACGTGAAGTTGTTAAAAGCTTATGAATATCTTTTCTTTGTCATCATACAGTATGTGTGATGGTTTGAAAGCAGGTGTAGATATTTTTAAAAGCACAAGCTGTTCATGACTCATGCAGTATATGAGGCAGCTTTTATCAGAAAACATGCAGCCTGTACGGTTGAATGCATACAGAGCCAGAGATTGTAGCTGATGTCAGTAAACGTGGATTTGTAAATTAGACCCGATGCAATCCTTGAAATGATTAATGTAAACAATGATATAGAGTCTGTGGAAAATATTGTGTCATGGCCTGTAATTAAATTACAATCTCTTACAATCTCTCATGGACATACAGCATCCATTCTGTTTTGCTCAAGGGGATTTTTTATGAGCCTTAATGATGAGAGAGAGAAAGTTAAGCAGGTTATTGATGCATAATGGTTTTAAGATTTAGATGCATTTTTTTAAATTCACAAAGGATAACAATACAAGAAAAAGAAACAATTATTTAAATCATTAAACCCCATTAATCATAATCTGAGGGTTCAATGTGAATAAAGTTCATGATGGATGTGATTTTTTAACTGTGGAACATTTTTGTCCCCTATGAGAAGCATTTTTAAAAAGTTATTTTTATTTTATAAAAAGTTAACATTTAAAAGTTTTCATTGATAAATTATAAAATTATAAATCATATATTGTGCTTTTTTAATTATATATTTTTTTTATAAAGGTGTATAAATGTTAAATTAAATTGGTTAAGTTACAAATATTACATTTCTTGATTTTGGGTATGTCGTCTAACCTAATTTCAAACTCTTCCCATAATAAATGGATGCAAATTGTAAAACTAAATAAATAAATATATGCAAATAGTAAATATAAATAAATAAATAAATAAATAAATTTTCCACAACCTATTTTAATTTATTTTATAAAACGGATAGTTCCGGTCCTTGATTCTGATTGGTTGAGCCATGTTCTAAGCCTACAAACCTACACCTTTGTTTATTTTGTGTTGCTTGGCAACCACTTTGTTCCATCCATAGGTTCCAACCACAACTGTTTCTGAGGAACTACATTGTTTGGTGGAAGAATACTGTTTTTATTAATATCATTACACTTATTTGCTCTGTTTTATTTTGTGAAACCTTACTAAGTATATGGAATAACCGTTTTATAAAAGCAATAAGCCCCGTGAAGCCGTGGTTTACAGTGAATTTATAACAGCTAAGGGGGTTTTACGATTTGCGTTGTGCCTAACAACGCCCCTTAGCTGTTATAAATTCACTGTAAACCATGGCTTCTTGGGGCTTATTGCTTTATTATCATGCCAAACATTTCAGATAGCATCTTTTAAACTCCCCCATAATAAATGGATACAATTTAAATAAATAAACAAATTAATTAATTAATTCTGATTTTGCATATTTTATTTTATTATTATTATTATTGTTATTATTTTATATACAGTACATATATATATATATATATATATATATATATATATATAGTCTATTTAATTAATTAATTAATTAATTAATATTATTATTATTATTATTATTATTATTATTATTATTATTATTTTTATGCCAAGCATTTTAAACAGCACCTTTCAAAAAGAGTTCAAAAACAGACCGGAAGGGACAGGGTGAAGATCAGAATTGTTGTTCATTAAAATATTTTTCTCTCATGATCTGAGGGGAGGTTTATTAGCCATCAAATCAATTATTTTTTGAGAGCTGTGATTAAAAAACAACAACAACACTACACCTTAAATCAAAGGCTAAGCTATGATTAGATCTTTATTCTAAGATATGTGATAAATGAATTAAGACAGATGAAGTAGCCTAGTCAACAGTGCCACTTACTGAAGAATATATGGCACTTACACCTGTGATTCCTGGAATCGAAAAAAAGTATTTCTCTAAAGATTAATCATTAAATTTCACTTACTTTGCCTTGGCGTGGACATTAGCCTCAAGACATTAATATAATGTAAAGTAATATCAAGACATCTGTTTCCTGGCGCAAAGTTGTTTTTTCCATTAGTGATAATCATCCAGCGTATGTTCAGTAATGCAGTGTGACTGCTGAGGAAAAACGCGTTGCGCTCCACTTCGGAGCCTCGCGGGCATCCGTAGTGTCACTTCCGGAAGACAGCGGGAAAGATGGCGGCTGAGTCAAACGAGTTCGAAACGGCATTGAATATGAGTCCTACATCCAGAGATGAGGTAGGAACATCATCATTCTAACCGCGGTAAAACACGAATATGTATGTTTTCCATGGCGGGGCAGTTTAAAGCGGGTCGTGTTTGTGTTAGGTTGGGTTTTACGGGGGTGGGCCTGCACACATGGAGCAGATGGCGCTGCTGTAGTGTGTGTGTGGGAGATTAGTTGTGTGCAATATTGATATAAACACTGACAAAAACCAATAATTAACACTCATATTGTTTCATACAAGTACAGCAGTCTTTTATGGGTCCCTTGATTCTCTCTAAAGAGAAATTATGTTTCCTAGACAGGTTATCAAAGGGACAAGGTTTTAAGCAATAACAACATGTGATCAAGTCACAAAAACAAATACATTTAAACGTTTTCTGTCTTGTTTAGAAAATGTTAGGCGTCATATAACCTGGTTATTTATTAAGTAGGTCTAATTGTTTCACATATAGTGGAAACCCCTTTAAAAATATTCAGATTACAAGCAATTGAAATTGAAATTATTGGTCTCTTCTTGTGGCCAATTATTGTTTACATAGTGCAAATTATATTGCACTTTGAGAAGAACCATTTATACCATGTCATGCATCTTTCTGGTTTCCTGGCAAATTCTTCATGCAGTGTTTCATTTATGTATTTAAGGGTTCATGTCATTTCAAAGCCTTTTGACTTGAAAGCTCACTGTTTGCCTGTGAATAATAACAGACAAACTGAATTGTTAGTGTGTGATGATTAACAAACTACCAAACAAACACCCTAACTTATTAATTTGGCACAAACTGTATTAAAGCATTTTATTGTTTTGGTTTCGCTTGTATGTACATTATTCTTGCAAGGCCATTACACACATCAGGCTAGAATGTGTGTAGAATGTGAACATCTTATGTTACAGTTTGGAACACTATAGTTCAAAAGTTTGGGTTTGGGAGGAATTTTAAATGTTTTTGAAAAAATCTCTGATGCTCACCAAGGCTGCATTTATTGAATACAATAAGAACAGTAATATTGTGAAAAATGGTTACAATTTAAAATAAAATGTTTCTTTTTGAATGTATTTAAAAATGCAATGTATCCCTATAATGGCAAAGCTCAATTTTCAGTGTCACATGATCCTTCAGAAATCATTCTAATATGCTGATCAAGAAACATTTCTCATCATCAATAATGTTGTAGGTGTGCTGCTTAATATGTTCGTGGAAAGCATGACACATATTTTTCAGGTTTTCTTGATAAAAATAATAATATGCTGATTTGCTGTTTAAGAAACTTTTATTATTATCATTGTTTAGTGTGGAAACTGTCATACGTTTTTATTCACCATTCTTTGATGAATGGAGGGATCTGGGGATTGGCAGTTGTCTGAAATGGAAGGCTTTTGTAACATTATAAACTATACCATTCAAAAGCTTGGAGTCAATATAGTTTTTTGTTTATTATTTGGGAAAGAAATTATAGAATTTAATACATTTATTTAGCAAGGATGCTTTAAATTGATCAAAAGTGATAAGGCGTTTATAATGTTACAAAAGATTTCTGTTTCGGATGGGTGCTGTTCTTCTGAACTTTCTATTCATCGGGGAGACCTGAAAGGATTCTACTCAGCTGTTTTCAACATAATAATAATGATGAATGTTTTTTGAGCAGCAAATCAGAATATTAAAGAAACATCTTTTTTCGCCATCACCTGACCAATTAATACTAGCACTTACCTATTCTATTCTACTCTACTCTATTCAATTCCTTTTTGTCTAATTTATTTAAAAAGAAAACACACACCATGCTATGTGCACTGTGCTAAGCTAACTGAGACCTGTCACAGCACTTGTATATTGTTGCTCTCTCTTTGGTCTGATTGCTTCTACTTTGTAAGTCGCTTTGGATAAAAGCGTCTGCTAAATGAATAAATGTAAATTTATGTAAATGTAAAAAAAAGTTCGATAGAAAAAAAACATTTATTTGAAAGATTTTGTAAGGGTTTAAATGTCTTGCGTCAGTTTTGATCAATTTCATTTGTCCTTGCTGAAGAAGAGTACTAATTTCCTTCACAAAAAAAAAAGGGACTAGATGTAAACATAGACTGTAAAGTTAAACCATCATTATGTAGGCCTATATAAATGATGCTAAAATGACTCGAAACAGTAAATTGAATATAATGTAACAAATGTGGTGAAACTGAACTCGCATTACAAGATGTTTGTGCTTTTCTTGACTTGTTTGGGACATGTTCATCTCTGTTTTCTCACATTATTTTGCAAATTAATTTGACATTTATTTTGAAATCTGTTTTATTTTTTCACAAATTGTATTATTATTATTATTATTATTGTTATATTTTATTTTTTCCCCCCAGTTTCAATTTTTCTAGATTCCATTTTATTGGTTTAATTAAATTAATTGTTTAAAAAAAACATGTCTATGTAACTGAATTCTTAAAACCTCAACAATGGAATAATTTATTGGAATTATTAATAGGGCCCTATGAAATGTTTTATTTTTTCCAATGGATGGCCTCATTCTAGCAGAGTTTACCTCCAGCCCAAGTTAAACACACCTAAACCAGCTAATCAAGGTCTTCAGGGCCAATAAAAACTTTCATGCAGGTGTGCTGGAACTTAGCTCTGCAGGAACGTGGCCCTCCAGGAGTAGGATTGGACACCCCTGGTATTACCCATGATCCAGCTATTCATTTTTTGCTGTATTTTTGTTTTTTAAATAAAGTGATGCTCTAATGTTGTGTCACTCTCTTTGTTGGCACTGAAAGAAACTCCATTCTAGGTTTATGCAAAGTGCTGATATGGCTCTCGCTTCCCTCTCTCACTTATTATCCTCTTTTGTCGTCGACCAGGCACTGTGTTTCTGAATGATTTATTCCTCAAGCGCTCAGCAGCATTCTCAGTGTGTGTGTAACTCTGAAATACCAACCTACCTGCTGAATGGCAGATCCATGTTTGAAAGACCAGTTTCCCATAAGCTTGCAGAAATCACTTGAGTCGCCCACAGTGTACGGCCTGAGATTAGGCTCAGTGGGGACAGATAGGATGTCGAGAACGAGACTCTTTTATACAGAGGAAAGCAAGCTCATGGCTATTCTTTGAGTGTCCCGCATCCGTCTGCGGCCGATGCAGAAACAGCACGGAGAGTTTCGCATTACCGACACCCCAGAAAACACGCATCTGCTTCCTGACCGTCCTGCTGAAACAGCAAATTGAATTTTGATTGAAACGGTGGCAGTGGCAGCTGTGAGTGGCATATTCAGTGAAATCGAATTTAGAGAGTGATGCTTTACTGCTGCTGGGAGAGAATCAGGCTGTTACTGCAGGTCCAGATGTTAGTTCACTGATAGCTCCTCTGCTGTCTGATCGTTTCCCAGCGCCGCTTGTAATTGAAGTTTACTTACCTACTGCAGAATACTGTATTACTGTCTGAGGTGTTTTCTGAGGTGTCTTCAGCATCTCTGGCCTCTGATAATATCCATTTAGGAGTTTCGTAATATTTCCACACAAATGACTTTTTTGAAAATGTTTGCAATGCGGTCAACTATTAAAAATGCAGTATAAATTGTCATTTTACATTGGTTATTTTATAACAGAGGACTTGTTTAGGCATTATATTAAAGGGATAATTCACCAAAAAAATTAATATTCTATCATCATTTATTCAGCCTCATGTTGTTCCAGTTCTGTATGAATTGCTTTTATTTTGAAGAATGTGGGTAACCAGTTTCTGGTCCCCATTGACATTCCATAGTTTATTTATTTATATTTTTTGTCCATACTATGATTGTCAGTGGAGACCAGAAACTGTTTGCTTTCCACATTTTTCTTTTTTTTAATCTAATATTTTGTTTATTTTTTGGGTAAATTGTCCCTTTTAGGACATAAGGCGTCTGTCCCCATTTCTTCTGAATATGTACTTGTAAAAAAAAAAAGTACTACTTTAAGGCAGTATTTCTGTCTGATTTCTGGTTTGAGTGCAAGGTTTTCATCTACTATTTGTTTTACTTTATTTCAGCTTTATCGGTAGAATAATTGTTTGTGCAATAATTGTCAATTTTCTTCTTAAATAGAAGTGTAAATTGAGTACAAAATGTTTTCCCAGCAGCTCAAACCACATTCTGAGGTAGTCACAGGAGACCTTTGACTCAAAGTCATATTACAGGTGGTCACAGGAGACATATTTGACATGCATGTTAATAACAAGGTGTAAACACATGTTTTTCACTTGTTGTCCGATCACCTGAGATGGTTGTACGAGGTATAAACAGGGTGGTACAGTGACACAGTTTTTGGGATTTATTTAAAAGTCCATTCCTTTGCATTCCTTGGCCTTCTTTCTAGCACACTGTTCTCGCAGTGGACACTCGTACACTGAGACCTACTGTACTTGTACTTTGTTACAGCACTAGTGTGTTCTTACTCTGTGTCCTCTCTCTGCCTTCCAGCCTCCCAGCCCAGGAGAAATGGAGCAGCGTGAGAGAAAGGCCAGCACAAGTTCATCTGAGGATGGAGACAGTGATGGTGATGACCGCAGGAGGGTTGTTGGTAAGTTTGTCCTTTTGAATTTTTTTTTTCTTCCTGTTGCAATAGAAACAGTAGTCACATAACATTGCAAATAATTGTGAATAATCGTAAATCACATTTTGCCATTGATTGTTACAGAGAAAGTTCACCCCAAAATGATAATTTACTCAATTTTATAATGTTGTGGGTCACAAGATATTTTGAAGAACATTTTTGATCACAGTCATTGGGATCAAGTGTTGTTTTGGACCACTGACTTTGTGTATTAACTATTTTCTTTCCTTATTTTGTTTAATTAGTTAATTGTTAATTGTTTTTTTTTAAAATTGTTTTAGTAATTTTAGTATTTAAACTTATTTAATTTTATTTGTTTTAATGTAATATTTTTTTTTATTATATTGTATTCCAAATTCATTTTAATAAATGAAAACATTCAACTGCATTGAAAGCAATGTTTAATCATTTTAGTTAACAATTACAACAATACAGGAGTAAGTTTTTTTTGTTGTTGTTTTAATTAAAGAAAAATATTTAATGTTTTTTAAAAATCCAATTTTTATAACGATTTTCATTGTCCTTTACCAAATACAATTTCCACAATATCCCATTTAATAATCTATAGAATAATTGTTTGTTTAAAAAAAAAAAAAAAAAGGTTTGGAAAGATATGAGTGAGTAAATGATGAAAAATTTTACTTTTTGGGTGTACTGTTCCTTTAAATCAGTGATACTCAAATCTGGCTTGCGAGATCCACTTTCCTGCAGAGTTTAGCTCCAACCCTGATCAAAGATTTGAGTATCCCTGCTTTAAATCATAATGCCACTGACCCTATATCCTCTGAATATTATCGTTAAAAATACCTCAGCTCCGGTAGAACAAGCCGTACATCCGATGACCAGAAAACGGTTGCCTCAGCACTAAACTGGCACATAAGCCTGCTTGTTTCCTCACAGCTGAGACCTACTTCCAACATTTCCTAAGTCAGCACAAGGACGAACACAGTGACAGAGCATTGCTTCACTGTAGACGCACCTGTTGTGGGTGAACACACAATTGTGTAGCTAGCACGTTTCATTTGACGTGAAAAATGACCTCAAACAAAAGGCTTGTTTCTAACAATTGTGAAGAATAAAATCTTTTTTTGGTCAGACTGTAAAATTAGGATTCATTGTGATTCTTTTTTTAGCTCTAGGCATTTTTAACAACTGCAGTTGAATCTGACTTGAAATACCTTTAATATTATAAATAGGTTTTTTTAAAGGGGTCATCGGATGCAAAATTCACTTTGCAAGTTGTTTGAACATAAATGTGTGTTGGAAGTGTGTGTACACATCCGCCCTATAATGATAAAAATCCACCCATTGTTTTTTTTTTTTTAAATCCCTATTTTAAACGGGACCTATTATGCAAAAATCACTTTTATAAGGTGTTTGAACACAGTTGTGTGGCTGCAGTGTGTGAAAACAACCAGCCTATAATGTTAAAGATCCACCAACTATTTTTTTTTTTTTTTATAAAACCAATAAATCATGAACAGTCTCTCCAAACGAGCTGTTTCAGATTCTCCCTCTGTTCACGTCACCGAGGGGAAAAAGTCCCGCCCATTTGTGACGCTCTCTGCCCTGTTAGCGTAAACACAGCCCTGAGTGAGAAGCTGCAGTCCGCCATTACTGGGGATATATACAATGTCAGCACCAAAGAGGCTTTACAAGTGTTGTGTTTTGGAATGCACTAATGAACATAGGAGTTGCCATAATCTCCCCCCATCTGAGCCGAGGGCACTGTGGTTAAAATTCATTTTCGAAGGAAATATCCCGGAAAAAATCGGTAACGTCCCCTAAATGTTTAGGAATCAATACCAACGCTTCGTGCGTGAACGTCAGCTCCAAGCAAAGTAAGTATCACGCGTTTGTTTTCCAAATTGCTTTTCTGAAAGAGCTTCTTGGCACTCTGTAAGGCTAATTGCTAAAGCTATCATTGTCTCTGCCTGTTTTCACTGATGCTGCCTTCAAGTGCCACCAGAATGATCTTAAATAAGAATGTGGTAGTTAAAAGTTGCATATGAAAGCAATGTGAGTTGATCACTTGAAGTTGTCGAGCTCATGATCAGAAGTGGGACTTATGAAGTTTGTGACAGCATGAGACCAGCTATGTTGTTATTTTTATCCCGCCATGCTCCCCGCCTGTGTAATTCATAAACGTGAATTTATTATGCACAGTATAATCAGATGACTGACTTTGAAACTGAGTACGTTTTCTGTAAAGATAACAGGCTTGTATTAATAGTAGTGTTGTTTTCGTCAACGAAAATTGACTAAATATCGTCGTCAACGAACCTTTATCACGTGACAAAGACGAGACGCAACGTAAATGCTGGTCATGTGACGATGACTATAATTAAATGTATAATGCAATATTGTTGACGAATAAAAACGAGACTAAATGTGCTTTACAAAATAAAAACTATGCTAAAATGTCTCTTCATTTTCGTTGACCAAAACGAGACGAAACGAAATGTTATAACGTTATTTCGTCTCATTTAGTTGCGTTATTATTATTATTATTATTTTGCAGTATTTCTGTTTCCTGTGTCTCAGACGCAGGCGACTTCACCTCCTCAAGCCCCACTCGCGGCATTATTTAGAAGACGACAACAAACAAAGTACCGATGGCCGGCCGCAGCCGGGGTTCGTCTTTGGGAGAAAATGTATGCGTGTGTACTTCTAACATGTTTGGTTGGTAAAATAAATGTTGTAAATTCAAATCAGAGCGTCTTCCGTGTCTGGAATGGATGTATTCTTGAGTCTATAAGGTAACAATAATATAATAAGATAACCTTGTTTGAAATGGGTTTGGCTAAAAGAAAATTTTGGTTTCGTCTATACTACTAGGTATTTATACTATATTGACTGGGTTGAATAGAACTGCATTACTAAAAAGAGACTAAAATACAATTTTTAAATTACAATTTTACAATTTAGACTAAATGTCATCAGTTTTCGTTGACTAAAACTAGACGAAAATAGTCATGGATAATTCTGACTAAAATAAGACTAAAATGCTCAGACTTTTAGTTGACTAAAACTTGACTAGACTAAAAAGAGTATGAACGTGACTAAAACTAATAAAAACTAAAATGACACCTTCACACAAAGACTAGACTAAAACTAAAATTAAAACAGGCCGCCAAAAACAACACTAATTAATAGTGGAATGTTTTTTGCATAGGCTAGCACTGCTAATGCTGGAGCTTGAGCTCTTGAAGCTCCGCCGTCTTCTCCGGGGGCAACAGTTCATTTGCATTTAAAGCAACATACTCAAAAATGTCCCCTTTAAAATCCCCTTTATCAAATCAGGATTCCTGTCAGAATGACGTAGATTCCTGTCAGAATGACGTAGTTCTGTACAGGCCCCGCCCACGATAGTTGATTGACAAGGCCGTCTTACCTTAGACTCGCCCTGAGTGAGCTGTCATCAGTCTGCCATTGTGTCAGCTCCGGTGCAGGGGAAGACAAGAATGTCTCCGATTAAGTGATTGAGGTGTTTTGTTGTTGGATGTATGTTGTTGTGGTTGAATGAATATAGCAGTTGTCATTAACTCCTGACATCTGAGCCACTGAAGACGCAGAGGGTTAACGTTACTTTCACTTTGAAGGGAACACGCCGATCCCGATCTACATAAATGTATCTATGTTTGCGCGAATCATTCGTGATCCAGCTTCATCTATAGAAGAAGTGAGTATAAGGGTTTTTATGAATCTTTGCAAATTGCCTTTCCTAATAATGTGCTAGTTAGCCAGTTTTGCGGCTAAAGTAAACACTACTGCTCGTCACCCCACAGAAGAGAGGGGCGGGGTCAGCAGAGTTAATTAGCATTTAAAGCAACATGGACCAAAAACAGCTCGCTGAAAACAGAGCTGATTTTGACAGGGTAAAAAAGGTGTTTTTTACACTACCATTGAGCAATTTTAACTGAAGTATCATATCATATCAACTTGTGGAAAATGGGCATCCGATGACCCCTTTAAGTCTCAAAGGAAATAGTTGTATTTTTCCAAGTGTAGTGTGAATAAAACTGAATCGAAAGCAAATGTAATCATGATGGTTTTAGATGCAAGTCTTCCCTTAATATCACTGCTAGTATGTCCCTCAGGCAGCTCCTAAATCAACCTTGTACGGCAATGTCAAGTCAGTAATCAGTGTTTTCCCATAGAGGTATGTATCTCAGGGCTCATCTGCATCTCAGTTTAGCGCTGCGGACACATATAACCTTGCTGCTCATGCCTGTTTATCTGATCTATTGCTCCCTGGTCTCTAGAGCTCATCACCAACAGTCTCACTTCAGTAGCTCTCATAGTCGGTGTTATCATCCATAAAATGCTTTCAATCATCCCTTCTGCTGAGCTGTTGCAAATCCGAAATCTGACCCAGTGAAAACAACACAAATCTCTTTCCGTCTCCTGACACCTGCACAAGGATACTTGAGCCACACATGGGTATAATTTCCATGATTTGCCTTACAAAACCCAGGGGCAAATCTCACCTGTTGTTGAGTGTGCAATTAGAATATGTATTTCAGTACAGCACATTTCACATTTGGCACGAAATTGAGGCACAGTTAGACCCTGGTGTGCTCTTTAATGCAGCATTATATTGGAAAACATCAAAATATTTGATATTGAAGGACTCCTCTGAAGTAATGAGGCCATTTCACGTCTCTCTAGAGTGTGTGTAGTGGGACTAAGTGCTTTTCTGCGCAAGGATGTCATTTTTAAAGTTTTTTGTTTTTTTTTTTGTTTTTTGTTTTTTTGTTTTTTTTTTTGTTTTAAGTAGAAAAGGCAGTTTTTCAGGAGACGACAGGGTCGCAGCATCTCACATATTTCAAACGTACATGTATGTTTTGATATGTCAAAAAATCATGACTGTAAAGGCATTTGTTAGAAATTCAAAGAAATGCTTTTCTTTTGAACTTTCTATTTATGAAAGAAGCTTTAAAAAAAATATTTCCAAACAAAAAGAAAGAAGAAAAGAAAAACTAAGCTGCACAATGGTTTTTGACTGATAATAAGAAACGTTTTACCATCAAATCAACATATTCGATTTCTGATGGATCATGTGACACTGAAGTAATGATACTGCAAATTCAAGTTTGAAAAAATTGTAATAGTATTTCACAGTATTACTGTTTTTGCTGTTTAATTGATTTTTTATTTTATTTTATTCTTGCCTTTAATGTGTTTGTTTCTCGTTTTCTAATTTATTTCTGACCATATTTATACAGTTGTAGCATTATAATGCAACATTATAGTCATTTTTTTTATTGCAATACTTTTTTTTCAAGGAATATTTCACTTATGTTGCACCATGAGACAGAAAAAAAAATCTCTAGACTCTTTAAAATATTTAAAATCTCCTTTATAAGAGAGATGGAGGGTTTTAGTCTTTGATTTGGTTCATGCACATCACTTACCTTCATTCTTAGACTTTGACTTGCATACCATGTCGAGATACCTGCCAGCTGGTTTAAGTTGCTTGCCAAAGCCAATTTTTTAGTCTCGTTTGGTGTGTGGCAAGTGTTAATTTTAAGCCCTGGATGTGTTCATTCCTCGAAGTCTTTCTAAAATGTCAGGATCACTGTTGAAGCTCGACATTAAGAGTGAAGCTGCCACCGAGATTGAGCTCCATATCTGGAAATGATACCAGCTGTCTTGGAGACACTTCACACTGCGACTGCAGCCATTATATATTTCAAGATCATTTAACAAGAATCATCCTTTCATGCATTTTTAAAGCGCTGCACTATTGTGTGCGTGTTGTGATAAGTCATTATAGTAAATGCCTTCGAAGAAAGAGTGAAATGCATTGATAAAGGCTTGAGTGTTTTTGTTCCTTTTATTTGGTGGCTGTGTTTGAAGTGACAAAAGGATCCACAGGAAAACAGCAGGTGTTGAGTCGCAGGCCCAGTCGCAAGCTTGGCAGAACGATCTGCTCTTTATGATTATTTCATGGGCTTTTATGCTCCCCGGCACTGATTCAGCACTCAGTTATTGAGCTTTGGCTTCTGTTGTTGTGAATGTCACTTCAGGTTTGCAAGAATCCTGCACTGAATCATTCTCCCAGAAGCGATTTAACTTAAATAGAAATGTAAATCAGGATTTGACTCCAAGCCTGGGCGGTATGATGGCATGTGTACTGTGCAACTGTAACTGAATACTTGAAATACTCCATAGGCTTTTTTTTTTGACTGCTTGTACTG
Source organism: Tor tambroides (assembly GCA_021397915.2). Lineage (NCBI taxonomy): Eukaryota > Metazoa > Chordata > Actinopteri > Cypriniformes > Cyprinidae > Tor > Tor tambroides. The sequence continues at coordinate 99,962 of JAFVLL020021760.1, forward strand.
ACAGTCCTCTAAAAGTGTTTGTGGCCAAGAATTGTGTTGTTCTCTTTATCATGCTATCATGCTTCATGTTTTCTCTCAACATCTTCGTTCGTTCATCACTATGGTTTTGAATGATGGCAACTGTCTGAAAACCAAGTCTTAATGTTTTTTCCAGATGGTCAGCGTAAGCCTGAAGCAGGTAGACCTGAGGGTTCAGCTCCACCTGAGGACGCTGGCTCCAGAGATGGGAGTCCACGAGGGGGCAGCCCTGTGGCGAGAGCATCATCCAGGGCCCAGGACAATCAAGGGTCCAGCAGCTCAGACAGTGACAGCAGTGAAGACGACAGTGATGACGGTGTTATGCACAGGATAAAGAGTAGTGTCACACATATCAAGGTGAGTTACAATCATACAGCATTTTTTATAAAGTTAAAGTGGGGGATAGTTCAGATCGTAGATTCGGGATGTGCTGCTTATTTTATGGGTATTTTTAATTTAACAGTGATTGATAATTTATCATTTAATTGGCTAAGCAATTAATCGATATTAGCATAAATGTAACCATGTGGGTGGCTGCAAAAACACTGTCTGTACAACAGGGTTGTTATTAACTAAAACAAAAACTATAAACTGGTTGTTTTTTCTTTAGATAAAGCTAAATAAAATATAAATATTAGATAAGAAGCTTAGAAGCAGCTAACTGAATTATGTTTGAATTGTTGGACTAAAATTACTAAAACTAAATCCCTATTCGGACGGTAATTGTTTCTCATGTGGGCAAAAAATAAATTTACATGGCACCTCAGTGATAAAACTCATGCATTCGGATGGTGATTTATTCACAGTGGAGAGGCGAGTTCTGTGATCCTACAAACCCGCTACTCCCGTGACCAGTCACATGGTTGTCTGCTGTAAATAAAAATTAATTTTATTTACAAGTTTATTCTTATTTTTGTGTAAAATGTATTTTAAAAATACATATTGAGTGAAATGTTTCCTTTTTATTTTTCTTTATAATACAAAATCCTATTTATTATTTGATTATTTAAATCTCTTGTTTAAAAATGGGAAAATAGACACGTATATAATACACACACACACACACATAAACTCATTCAAAATATAAATACTATAATAATGCTAAAATAACACTACTGTATATTCATGCGGAGCATGTGAAGAATGTGAAGTTTAAATTAGGGGTGGCATGGCACACAGATGTCACGGTTCGGTACGTACCTTGGTTCGCGGGTCACGGTTCGATATGATGTCGGTACAACAGGAAAAAAATAAAATCTATGCTCAGTTTCTTTTCATTTATTTTGAACAGACAGTAGTGCAAATTACAATTTTTTTCCATCTAGATGTGAAAATACTAAATATTATTACATGTTATATATATATAATCTGTTTTGTTTTCATTGTGAGTGTACACAAATAAAAGCAGACCTTTATACAGTGATTATTAATAAGACAATAAGTGTTTAAAGTTGATTCTGCTGGTATAAGGAAACAGTTGAAGTGATCGTGCCAGAGCGCGTGCGCACGCGCACACACACACAAAAAAAACACATCAGTTCCAGCATTGCTAGCTTGACAGCGCAGTTGGTACTTTATCAAAATAAAATACAGTGAGCCAAACATCAGCGCGCCCGCCTCTGTGTCACCGTTGGAACGCGACTGAAGTACAAAGCCTATAATTTACATAATAAATAATAGTTTAGCATTCAGATATGTTACATCGCAAATATGGAAATATTATGGAATATTTGGATTTGTGACGAATGAGAGAGGTAGGATACACGAGCACAAAGCCCCATTTCGCCAACAGGATGAGTGCACAAGCCTTTAAAGTATACTCCTTTGTCAGTCTATGTGAGAGACACGTTCAGAATCAGCACATGGTCACTGTCCAGTGGGCTTTGTTTTCAAGTGCGCAACTCATGGCATTCGCTGTTCTTCTGCTGGCGGTTATCAAACAGCGTTGCATTACTGCGGGCGCCCCTTCTGGATTGGGGGTGAATTGCCTGTATTCGTCGTAAGGCCTCATGCACTGAACTGAGATGTCCGTACCGTGACGGTTCGGTACGAATACATGTACCATGCCACCCCTAGTTTAAATGAAGAAAGGATGGAATTAAATGGCTTTTTGTATATATTTGTTTAATTTGTATTTTTATATACTATAATACATATTATGCATTAAGAGTAATTAACAGTAAATTAAACACATTGGTACGAAACATAGCTGCATCTATTAAAAATCATTTGACTGAAGTTATTTACTTATTTAAGGTAAATACCAACTACTCAGTTTAATTAAGTTTAATTTAATAATTTATTGACCCACAATTTAAAATTCCTAGTTTATATAAACCTTAAACACTGCCATCAATAAAATATTAGTGTGTGAATCAGATATGCCATTGCAGTTTACTATTACTGTCACACTGTTGCCATGTTTAGAGTAAGTACTATTAAAGTCAAAAGGTGCAACTACTATGCTTTGCTAATGTGATTGTGTTCGTTTCAGCGCGCCTCTGATGATGAGAGCAAAAACAGACAAAGAAGCTCCTCACCTGACAGGCCAGTCTGTTACTAGTCTCAATTTAAAAAAAAAAATCAGAACTTTCTGTAAACTGGTGTAATTTTTCTCCATTTTAGGGACGAAAAGAAGTCACAGTCAAGATCCCGCTCCAGATCCCGCTCTAGATCTCGTTCTCCTCAAGAACGTTATGGAAAGGGTCGTAGGTGAGGGAATGTGTGTTTATGTTCTCGATAAATATGCTGTTGCCTTTTTCGTCCTGATGTAAAATATTGCACCTTTCAGTTCTAATATTTTCTGTGTTCTCCGTTGTCCTCGCATCAGGTCCAGGGAGCGTGAGCGAGATCGAGACCGCTATGACAACCGGGATCGTTATGAGCGGCGCTCCAGCAGAGAGAGGGATTGGGAACACAGGAGGAGGGGAAGGTCAGCCTCCCCAGCCAAAAATGATAAACCTCCCACTGAGGAGCCTCCAGTGAAGAAAAGGAAGGAAGCGCTGGACCCCATCCTAACCCGCACCGGTGGGGCCTACATCCCACCGGCCAAACTGCGAATGATGCAGGCTCAGATCACTGACAAGAGCAGGTTGGTTTCACTTTGCTCAGCAGTCCTACGTTTTATATTTCTGTTTTTTTTTTTTTTTTGTTTTGTTTTTATATAGGGTTAAGGGTGGTGTTGTTTGATATAAAGTTTATTTACCTTAGGCTATATATTTATGCACTTTGAAAATCCATCATTGGGTTTGGAGGATGCAAGAAAAAAAAAGGAATTAAAAAGAAGTAGGGCAATATATTGAATATTGACAATATTTTTGTGATTATTTTAATGGTGATGTAAATAAAACATCTCTAATATGAATTTCAGTAATATAAATGCCACTAGAGTTGGTAAATTTGATTCAGTTCAAACAGTCCATTGCAATGAATCAATTCAAAACACTAAAACACTTCAAAACACTTGAATTGGCAGCCAAAGGTCTGCAGAAGGTGCATAATCTAGGTGTAGAATTTATGATAATAAAATATTTTTATAAAAATATATACACTATTGTTCAAATGTTTGGTGCCAGTAAAATTATTGTTATAAATAATTTATTACTTTTATTCAAAGTACGCATGAATTGATTAAAAATGACAGTAAGGACATTTGTAATGCTACAAAAGATACAAATTTCTATTTTGAATAAAACAACTTTCTGTTCATTTAAAGAATCCTGAAAAAAATGTATCATGGATTCCACAAAAATACAGCACAACTGTTGATCCATTATGAGAAAGTATATTAAAATAGAAAATTGTATTTTAAATTTTAATATTGTAATGTCTTATTGTACAATTTTTACTGTATTTTTGTTCAAATAAATAAAATAAAATAATAAATAAAATAAATGCAAATGTAATATATATATATATATTTTATTAGGAGTCGACCGATATGTGTTTTTCAGGGCCGATACCAATTATTACAGACCAAGTAGACCGATAATACCCGATATTTTGAACCGATATATATGTCTGGTGTAAAAATTAAAATGTCATAATTAAGAAAAACAAGGGCTCTGACAAAAACTGCCTTCCCTGGTGTTGGTTGCACTTCTTACTCTTGTTTTCCTCCGTGCATCCATCTACAATAAGGGTAAAATAAAGAGAGAGTTAAAAGTGGGGCCACTGTATGCTTCATGATTAAGCCTATTAATACTGTACTACAGCTAAACAGCTTGGGAAAATATAAGTATTTGGCTTCAATAATTTACATGTTAGAAATGTATGAGTAATAGCATAACCTCTCATAATTCATTCATTCTTTTGTGATGACTAAATCATAACCTATAAGAGGTGACTTCAATTCATCATCTAATGCACATCAATTGATAAACTTAAAGAAGCACAATGTATATAATAAGTGTAAATAATTTAATTGTCTTCATAGCTCCATTGTAGAAAGTAAGAAGACTGGAACTATTTTAATGAAACTATAACACTAATAGCCTATTATAGGCACGCTTGGTTCAGTAGCCTATTGAAATGTCTCAGTTTTTTTCATCCTAATCTTGTCCTGTGTGACAGTATCTTAATCTTGGCCTATGTGACAGTAATTTCCATTAGTTTTAATTTACAGTGCAGTGCAAATGAAGGCATATAACATTAATTTCATTTATCTTTTAATCAAATGAGAGTTAAACTATTTTCGGCAAACAAGGGGTTTACTATTAAAATTAAAACACGGAAGAAATAGCATATTGTGTGATTATTCTTTTAATCAAAAGTTGTAATAATTGTTGTTATAGTAGTAACAGTAGCTAAACCAAACTTTTATTTTGACGGGTTGCCATGAAGACCTTTTAAGTTTCTGTAGCCTCTTACTGTGCATGATATGACACTAGTTTTACTCAAATGAAACGGTCAAATTCTCATGAAGTAACTCTCAGAGCAGTTCTGGGAATGTTGTTCATGTATTTATGTCCTCATTTAGTGAGACGGCAGATGCTGAAAACACCGCGAGCGTCGCGCACTTCAGTGTGTGTATAGTAAACAAAACTGCGCGTCTGTGCCATTCACATATACAGAGACATGCAGGATTCATATTTAAATAGTCTTTTTGCAGCTTAATATTTATAGATACTAGTCCATAGCGCGAGTCAATTTAAGTGTACTGACCTACATTTGATTAAGTCATCCAAACTTTAACAAATTCCGTGACATTCCGCGTTATACAGTAAATTCCATTTATATGACTGGATTCCGCGATTCTGTCCGCATTTATCCCATCGCGGAAAACATAAATAGATAATATTGAGGTGTTTTGCAACTGCAGTGTAGTGATTTATTGCAACTTCAGCAATGTCTACTGCTGCCTCTGAGAGACAACTGATGCGTGATCACTGAAGGTGTGAGAGTTTCTTTAGCCTTCCACGTTCATTGGTCAGACTCATGACTCCCAACAAATCCGATGCACGGTGGGTGGAGACTGCTCTAGGCCACAGAGTGGTGAGTTCTGACAGGTTGCATCAGAGCCAAATGCATCAGTGCGTTTCAAAATTAAATTATTTTATCGGCAAATCGGTTTTGAAAATTACCGATAATCATAAAAATGCTTAATATCGGCGCCGATAATCGGTTGACCCCTATATATTATTGATCCCAAACTTTTGAACAGCAATGTAAATAGGTAAAATGTTTGTTATTTTGGTGTTTTCTGGCTTTGTGGAAAACAGTGTAGGAGATTATGCCTACATATTTATTAGAAAATTGACTTTATTTGTATCAGACTTTATCCGACTTTTATTTCTTCTAATCTAATTGTCTTCAAATTACTATTATTTATTGAAAGCTGCCATAAAACTTAAAAATATAGAAATATAGATTTTAGATTTATTGCCTAGCTCTAATAAGGAATGATCATTGTTGAGAAAGGTGGTCTTTGTTGATCCATCTTGAATCATATTGATTTTGAAGTATTTTCAGACATTGTGATAAGAATAGATTGTGATTTATTGATGGTGGGAAACGCATCCACATGAATTCAATGAAGGGGTCGATTAAATTTCCTCATGCAGCAGAATGGAGGTCACCAGCCAGGAAATATAGAGGTGTCCCTTAGGGATGTGGGATATCTATAGCAGAAGGAGTGGAGCGCTGGCCTGTGCTTGAGGCCAGACACTGGAAGATAGGTGATAGAGACAATACATCAGAGATCAGTCTCAAGAGCTAAGGGCAGGAAATTAGTTGGTGGGGAAAAATAGCAGTTCTCGAAGGAGCCGAGCACGACTTCAAAACTCCTTATCATCAGCATTTTCCAGGCTATTTCATGCTGAAGTACAGACTGAGAAGCAGACGGCGTTGAAGGTTTTGTCTTGCTATTACGGTTGTGCCAAATATGACCTTTAAAATGGTCTATTACTGGGCGCTAAAGACAGGGGTTTCAAGATCACTGCTGTGTTAACAGGCTGAAAGTGTCTCCTTCAACAGATCTGTGTAGTTGTTTTTTCATCCATTCTTTTCTTTTTTTTATTCCACAGTTTGGAGTATCAGAGGATGAGCTGGGAAGCCCTGAAGAAGTCCATCAATGGTCTGATCAACAAAGTAAACGTTTCCAACATCGCCAACATTATTCAAGAGCTGCTGCAGGAGAATATTGTGAGGGGCAGGTAAAGATCACAGTTCTCGTGTTTTACTCAGAATCAGAAAGAGCTTTATTGCCAGGTATGTTTACATATAGGAGGAATTTGTTTTGGTGACAGACAGCTGACTTACTGACTCACTCTATGGCCATGTTCTTGTTGTTCTTTACCTTTATTTCTGTAGCGCTTTACACAATAAAGACAGTAACTTCACAATATTGTACAGAAAATTAATGGAATCAGTGATGCGAACTTCAATTATGAGGCAAATCCGAATTCTGTTGTAAAGCAGCTTTAACAAGACAGTAATGTCATTATTCAGCTCCAGTCAATGCAGTGTTGGTTCAATTCAGCTTTAAGCAGATATCTTCTTTTGGCCAAATGCATAATCCCATAAAAGCATTATAACAAGTGTAGTGGAGGAAAAAAAAAAAATCCATCCAAGACAGTGAATGCAGCAAGAGAAGTCTCAGTTATAGATATAATTTATCAAATAAAAATTCTATTACTACTAAAAATGCTATTACTGACTTTTTCTATTATATTATGTGTAACTCATTCAGTATTGAATGGTATTGATAAAAACAACTCTGTGTGGCTCAAAATGGATGATTTTACACAATACACTACATTTCAAAAGTTTAAGATGTGTTTTAACAATATATATAATTTTTGCTTACCAAGGCTGCATTTATCTGATCGAAAATACAGTAAAAACTGTAATACTGTGAAAAATTACTACAAATTAAAATAGCTCTTTTCTGTTGTAATACATTTCAAAATGTGAGTTATTCCTATAACAGTAAAGTAGAATAAAGCTTACTCCAGACTTCAGTGTCACATGGTGCTTCTGAAATCATTAACAAAGAGCAAGCAACAGCACGCACATCGATCTCAAATGGGTGCTCGGCTAAAAAACAAGTAGAAGCATATTTAAAATGCAAAGTCAGCAACACCAAAGCTCCAGAAGTAGCAAAAAATGTATTTAAAAAACTTTTGCATAGTGTGTGATGTTTCGAGCACGCAGGCTCTTCATCAGACAAATGCACAACACTGATATGAAAACCTTCTGAAATCATTCTAATATGCTGGTTTGCTGCTGAAGAAACATTTCTTACCTTACTATCAGTTCTGCTGCTAAATATTTTTGTGGAAACCACCATGACACATTTTCAAGAATCTTAGAATCTTAGAATAGAAAAAAAGCTCAGCATTTTTTTGAAATGGACATTTTTATAGAAAACAGTAAGACAGCTCATATGTTTGACTTTGTTAATGATCCTGGCGTGTCTCTCTCCAGGGGTCTTCTGGCCAGGTCTACACTTCAGGCCCAGGCTGCCTCTCCCATCTTCACCCATGTGTACGCTGCTGTGGTGGCCATCATCAACTCCAAGTTTCCTCAGATCGGAGAACTTATACTCAAGAGACTTATCCTCAATTTCCGGAAAGGTTACAGGAGGAATGATAAAGTAAGACTTTAGGAAGCTGGGTACTGGTTTCCAAACGGAGCACCAGTTTAAATAATGTTCTAATTTTTCTTTCTGTCTTTTCAGCAACAATGTCTCACAGCATCCAAGTTCGTGGCTCATCTCATCAACCAGAACGTGGTATGTCCTTCTGGTCCTTTAACAGGTTTTTGTCTATAAACCACATTTTATTTTGTAGTGTTTAATTGCATTTCTTTGTCTCAAGGCTCATGAAGTCCTGTGTCTAGAGATGTTAACCCTGCTGTTGGAAAGACCCACTGATGACAGTGTGGAAGTGGCCATCAGCTTTCTGAAAGAGTGTGGTCTCAAATTGACAGAGGTCTCGCCCCGAGGCATCAATGGTACATTCCTTACTATTTTATTTATTTATTTTATTTTTTTGGGCGGTTATTATGGAGTGGATGATTTTATCTTATGTTATGTCTACACTGTCATATTTTTCAGCTATCTTTGAACGTCTGAGGAACATCTTGCATGAATCAGAGATAGATAAGCGTGTACAGTACATGATTGAGGTGATGTTTGCCATCAGGAAGGATGGGTTTAAGGACCACCCTATTATCCCAGATGGGCTTGACCTAGTGGAGGAAGAGGACCAGTTCACACACATGCTTCCTCTGGAGGACGATTACAACACAGAGGACATCTTAAGTAAGATCAGCTGCACTTAAACATGTCATTTCAGAGTGTTTAAACCTTTTATTTGTGATGTGCCTTTCTCAAACTCAAAGCGCCTTTTTTTTTTTTTTTTTATCGGAAATAAAGTAAAAAAAAGTTATATTGGAAATAATGCTTTGTATTTTAAAGTATAAAATGTAATTTACTCCTGTGATGACAGCTGAATTTTTAGTAACTTCAGTCTTCCGTGTCACATGATCCTTCAAGAAGTATTTCTTATTAATATTTAAGAGTTGTGCTGTTAATATTTTTGTGGAGACCATGATACATTCTTTCAGGATTCTTTAATGACTAGAAAGGTCAAAAGAACAGAATTTACTTGAAATAGATTTCTTTGGATGTCTTTGTCACTTTTGATTAGGGCTGTGCATTTAATTGCATGCAATTGTCATGCGCATCTCGTCAGTAAAGCCGGTTCCATGATTAGTCATAAATCTCCATCACCTTCTTTCAGATGGAGCGGCATTTACTACACAGAGCTGTAGTTCACTGACAAGCTAGGCAATATTGTGTTCATAATTGCAGATGAATCACCTGCGATAATGAATGTGTAGTAAATGCCGCTCCATCTGAAAGCAGTTGATGGAGATGTACGACTAATCACGGAACTGGCTTTACTGACGAGATGCTCATGACAGTCGCAAGCGATTAATTGCACAGCCCTACTTTTGATCAATTTAATGGATCCCTTTTGAACCAAACGTATTATTTTCTTTCAAAGAGAGACAGTGTAGTTTTAATTCATAAATGTATCAGTCATGATGAAACGCATGCTTTAAGCTTCTAATTTCCACTGTTTTGTTTAAAACCGTTCCTGTTTTCATCATTGCTGCTGAAGGTGTTGAGTGAGTACGATTCAGTACCTCACTCACCTAACCTGTCAGGCCTCAATTTCTCATGTTTAGCAGCTAATTACCTTGATACATTCATAATGGATGACTTCCTTCTCTCTAAAGCCACCCACGAGGGAACGCACGCTCTCAAACCAGAGGCTGCAGTTCTTGCTCTGCCTGTGTGTAATTGAGGGTTTTGCTCTCTCAGTTCTCATATTTAGCCACTGTCTGTACTGATGTTTGCTGATAAGCATCTTTTCTGAGGCTTCTGAGACAAAGTGCGCTAATTGAAAATCCATACAAGCGGCCCTTTGGGAGCATGAACAGCCATTATCACATTAAGCTCTTTTTATGTATAACGGCTAATACACAGCAAATTCTTCTTTATGGGTAATTGCCTCTGATTACATCTCGTTGGCACTGACTTAATTGCTGCGAAACGTGTAATTGCAAACGAATGTCTGCTTTACATCAACAATATTCCTTTTGCAGATGTCTTCAAGTTGGATCCCAACTTCCTGGAGAACGAGGAGAAGTACAAAGCAATTAAACGGGGTGAGTTAATGACAGCAAAATTCTCCGTTCTTCTCATTACTGCCTATTAAAAGAGATGCCCTCTGATGCACTGTCTCTGCTAGCGCATTTGAATTTTAATTGTGTACTAATTGTACAATGGACTGGAGACAGCCATATGGTACAGGAAGCTGAAATGGTGGCCCTTGATTGCGACAACTGGAGATGCTTGTTCTCTGATGCGGAGTTGATTACTCCATTTACGGCTTGAGAAGCAAAGCTAATGGAATCGTTCAACAGAGAAAAGTGACAGAACATGGTTGTGACCTAAGATGCCAACGGGAGACCTGAGCAAAGACGAGAGAGTGTTTGTGTGTTACGCTTATCACTTTTTCCTAAAGTCAAATCCAAATGAATCTATTAATTGATAGAGACTTTTACAGTTCTTTACGATAATGTAGCTCATCTGTCCCTCCACTTTTGCAGGCTCTCCACTGCAAACATATATTAAAAGCAAAATAAAATGAAAATCAGCATGAAGTCTGGTCCACTTTACAACTTTTTATGGCCCAGAACCATTCAGTTAGATTGGAAGAACAAGGCTATTATTGTTAAATAATAATATATATTTTTAAATAGTTTGCAAATTGTCATTTTGAATGATATATATATATTTTTTTATTTTATAATTGAATTGATCTGTCTTGTTTTCATATCAGAAATTCTTGACGAAGGAAGCAGTGATTCTGGTGATGACGCTGGTGGCAGTGGAGATGATGAAGATGATGATGATGATGAAGATGAAGATGAGGCAGCTGGAGAAGGTATTTAAAATATTTATCAAGTGTCACATGCTCTGCCATATACTTTTAGAAAAATAGGCACAATTGTATTAATATTCAGTGTTATGATGTGGCTTGGTGGTGCTATACTCCTTGTTCGCCTTATTCTTATTCGAGTTCTTATGCAAGTGCCAGTGTTTGGGGACAATGCTTTGCATTAGTTCCCCTAGATAATCCTGCTCATATGGTCTCTTGGGCCTTGAGCTGAGGAGAAACTGCATAAAACACTATGGCTGTCAGGAGACTACCTGTTCCAGACTGTAGCACATTGTGCTTTAGGCATTAAAGGGATCATAACTTCCACCCCCCACCCTCTGAGGTCCAGTAACAATGTTTCTCAAACTTAAAACAGTTTTAATGTAGTTTAAAGCCAGAAACATACTCTGCAGAAGAAGCAAATGCAGATGTTTGGGCAATCCAACACAAGCATGTGGTCCTGTTGAATATTTGTGTTACTGTGCTGGTAACAAACCTCAGTACGTAAATGATTGATGGTTACTTTCTGATGTCTTATTTATCTGCTGTATATATCTGTAGACATGCTCAGGAAGACTGACTTCAAATTGTTTCTCTGTCAGTCAGTTTTTATATTTTTTCACTTTAATTTAAAAATTTTGTTTTTATTATTCTTTTTTAATTGTCTATATAATATTTATTGATTTTATTTATTAATTTTAGTTATTTTATTATTTGAACTAAATGAGGGTTAACTACAATGAGAAATTTTGGCAGCTAGATTCATTTTATTTTGTATTTTATTGTTTCCGTCAACTTTTATTCCAAGTAACACATTTTTTATGCTTCTAGTTTTATTTTTAGTTAACGTAACAACACTGAAATAAATAGTTATTTTTATATATACATTTGTAATTTATTTTAATTATTTATTGTTTTATGTATTAAAGTATCATAAAATTTTAATACTATGAAAGTATTTAAACATTTATAACTTTTTTTTTTTTTTTTAAGTTTAAATGTTTTTTTTTTCTCCAAAAGATTTTTTCGTGGTATGACTCCTTTGCACCAAAAATATCATCGGCCACTGTACTGTTTTTAGATGTTCTTGAATTTGTCACTTCTGTCTGATGACTTGTTGATTATTATGTGAAGGTTCAAGAGCTCCCTGTCATTGAGTGCAGACGGTGTAAGCTGTGTGTCTCTCTGCTGTTCTTTAGTTCCGTTCCTGTGATCAGATGAGCTTAGCTGTGTTAATTGCTTCATCAAAGAAGGCTGTGAGCCTGTGAATTAAAATAACTCTGCAAAGAACAAGTGCTATTGACCTCTGGAGGGAGACATATCATATGACACAAACTTCAGCCAGTCTCTGTCCTGCTTAACTGTACTGAGCTTTTCTTTTCTTTATTTAGAAAAAGAGAAAGTCACCATATTCGACCAGACAGAGGTGAACCTGGTTGCATTCCGTCGAACGATTTACCTCGCCATTCAGTCAAGGTGAGTGTGTGCATCATGTGATCCAATGGTTCTGTGTCGTCTTCCGTGCTTCCATCAGCAGAAAGGGAGCAGCTCTAAAAGCCACCAGAAATAGTCTGTGCAAAAGCTTATTTTGGCTGGAATTGAAAAACAACCTACTTTTGAGATCCCATGTGTAGAGATGAGGCTGTTTTTTTCTTGTTTTTGAACCCAAACTCCTGAAGCCCCTGAGGGCCACAGCACGCAGATTGAATTAACAACGTTTCAGATTAGTTGTTTTTAATTGAATTTCGCCGGCACGGAGCAGCAGAAGTGCCGTCATGGATCGGAAATCGCTGTGGTGAAGGACTTCAAAATTAGTTATCCTTTGATATCAAGAAGGTTTAAAAAATGTTTAAACAACAATTCTCGGGCTGATTGACGAGAGTAGGAGGAAGGCAGCACGAGTCTATTTCCCTCGGTATCACAGAACCATTTCTCAGTATGACTGTCATCCTCATGCGCATGGAGCTGGAGTTTTACAGCTTTTTAATGATGTTTAATGCATATCGTGATATTTGGGCTGTTGAAGCATAACATGTTCATGAGCTTTTTTTAATCTCCAACATTTAATTTTATCAACATCAATTTTAGGTTATTTAGGAATTTCTTTTGAATGTTTTAAGGACAGTTGACATTCAAGTTATAGGTTCTGTAACTGTTTTTTTTTTTTTTTTTAAACCCATTTGGTTTTCTTTTTTTTTAATCACCTTTTTGTCTACGAGGTCGCTTTAAGTGGTCATTTTATTATTATTATTATTATTATTCTTCTTTTTTTTTTTTTTTTTTTAAATATGCCTATATTTTTTTTCCTCAAGTCTTTGTTTAAATTAAGTACATTAAGTTAAAGGGATAGTTCACCCAAAAATGAAAATTCTGTCATTAATTAGTCACCTTCATGTTGTTTCACACCTGCAAGACCTTTGTTCATCTTCAGTTCATCAATTAAGACATTTTTGATGAAATCTGAGAGCTTTCTGACTCTTCATAGACAGCAATGCAACTGACATGTTCAAGGCCCAGAAAGGTAGTAAGGACATTGATAAAATAGTCCATGCAACATCAATGGTTCAACCTTAATTTTATGAAGCAACGAGAATTTTTTTTTTTATGCGCAAAGAAAGATGGACAAAGGTCTTGCGGGTTTGGAATGACATGAGGGTGAGTAATTAATGTAATAATGTAATTTAATAATGTATTTTAATTTTTTTTTTACTAAAACATTGGAATAATTAACAGAAACAACGTTTAACAATTAACACGCAGAGTCTTATGAACGATTTACATTGTACATTTTTGAGTATGATACAAGAAAATTGTTGAATCAGAGTGCAGTTCATTCACATGGACAGTTTCAGCTGATTCATGCAAATGAACTGAACTTACAAACTTTACATATGAGTGCCATTTTTGCTGCAACATCTGACTTCACACTCTCATTGTGATGAGTCTTGAGACCAGGGGAACGTTTGCAAAATTGCTTAATGAGCCTTAAGGAAACTTAATGTTTAAATAAAAGTGCTTTAAAATAATCAAAATGTGACTTAATTTTGTATCACCTGCAAAATTGCTGTGAATCTAGCATGAATATTCATGCATCCCTAGCAGGCACCGAGTCACACTCCACTCTGTGTGTCTGTGGACTCACAGGCTTCCTCACAGCTTCCCTTTTTCCACTTCTATTGACCTGAAGCTTTAAAAAAAGCCTCTATTACGGAGAATGTTTGAAAGCACTAAACCTCTGAGCGCCTCGGTGCTGCAGTGCACTCACACGTTAAAGATGCAGCAGAGGCTGATTCTGTATCTAGAACTTAAAGCAGTCAGAAGCAAGCTTTGGATGTGTACTAGCTTCATTTAACCTGTTTCTCTTTAAGTGCATGAACTCTGTATGTGATCACAGCTATATGAAACACATCTAACATGAAACACCGCTTCCAATGAGGCTTCTTTCAATACTTTCAACTGCTGTGTGACAAGCTTTTAAATATTTCACCAGCTGGGAGTCAACTGGCTTCCTTAATGTCTTTAAACTTGCCTGCTGGCAGCTGAATTCACCTCTTAAAACAAATCTGGTCTCTCGCAGTGCTCTACTGCAGCTCAGCAAGGGGTCGCCCGGTGCTGCGGTCTCTCTGTTAACTGGCCTGAGTGCAGAAAGAGGGCAGAGCTAAAAGAGAGAGGCACTACAAAGGTTCTCACTCTGCCTTTCTACAAACTGCCTTTGAGGCCGGGATGAAACTGATTTGGCCCACAAATCCCCTGCCCGGAGGCGAGGCTGGTGTATGGACAGGAAAAAGTATGACCAAGTAGGAAATTAGATTAGCCCCAGCTATTTTTCTGTTGAAATCAAGTGCATTGGTTTTGTGGTGCAACCCTATGATTCCCATTGTGGGGTTTTATTTCTTTTTATATAGAGAAGAAAGAAAATGATGGGAAGAGAGTGGAAAACAGTGTCTGTAAGTTGGGAAATTTTGACATTGTCATACACGGTTTAAAAAATTGGGGTCAGTAATGTTTTTTTTTTGTTGGTTTTTTTTTAAGCAGTGTTATTTTTTCTGGATTTTTGAATCGAATGTTCAAAAGAGCAGAATTATTTTAACATAGAATTCTTATGTAACATTACAAATTTCCTATCTGTCACTTTCAATCAATTTAATAATTTTTTTTTTTTTAATAAAAATTTTACTGACCTCAAACTTGACCAGGAATGGTTATTAAAATTGTAAATGGGGTGGTTTTTTTAAGTAATAGTTGAACATTTCTCAACATCATCTTTTGTGTTCCACAGAAGAAAGTCATACAGTTTTGAAACATGTCAGTGACCGTTAAGACAGTGAGGTTTGATTTAGTGGTGCACAGTATATAGTGCTGTACTGGCTGTGTGTACGGCTGTGTGTTGATGTGGATAGGGACTGGGTTGACTGACAGTCATATGAAGTTGTCCTTGTGGCTAACTGTGCACCATGGGACCTGTAGTGTCAAGTCTAGCCATCATGTCCCTCTCTTTTTAGCTGGCCCTACCCTTTGAAGTGGTCATGGCACAGCGTTCAAACATTAAAGAAGTAGAGCAGAGTGAACTTTATTTAGAACAGAGATTCAAGTTTGGTTAGACTTAACCAGGTTTCCACTCCGTAAACTAAAGCATTAAGCTGAGTTTGTTTCTCTGGCTGTGTTGGTTTGTGTGCAGGAGAGATTAGTATCTGTGGGCGTCACATGACTGTTTGTCAGCAGTCTGTGAAACTAACTGATAGATGTAGAATTCTGGCAGAAATATCTGAAAGAGAATGCAAGACTAATGACCACTGCTTTAGTTTGCTTTGCACTGGTAAAGAGTAGAAAGACTTGTCTAACCAAACCCTATTTAATTTAAATGCCAGTATTGGGTTAAACATATTGTGTATTAGCACTTACATGAGTGTTCCATTTTATTTTTATTTCATTTCGGAGACCTCTTTCTTGATCATCTTGACCGATTCATACATCTCACACACACACACACACACACACACACACACACTTATATATGAAGAGTTTGGTTCCTAAACACCATTTTAAAAAAAAGAAAAAAAAAAGAAAGGAGTTTCCACCAAAATCAGTATTGTATCTGGTCGGTACTGAAAAGTCTATTTTTAATTTTATGCAAAATGCGATATTTGTCGTGTTATTCTGTCATGTTTTCTGCTTTTTTTTCCAAACCGCGACAAACGCCAGTCTCCTTTCTCTGCAGATTGCGATATATCCACTCAACCAATCACAGCGCACCATTCCACGCACTGTAAACAGTACCGGTAATGGCGGCGCTTTGAATACAACCGGCATCCTAGTTTTCCTCATCTACTTTGTACTTTGTGATCAACAAACAAACAAAAATTAGGGCTGCACGATAAATCGCATGTGATTGTCATGCGCATCTCGTCAGTAAAGCCGGTTCTGTGATCTCCATCACGTGCTTTCAGATGGAGCAGCATTTAATACACAGAGCCGTAGATCACAGCAATATCGTGTTCATAATTGCAGATGAATCGCATTTGATTATGAACATGATATCGCGTAGCTTGTCAGTGTGAGTGTTTTTATTAATGCCATTAATGTTTTTGTTATATAGCCTACAGTGTATAGCACTAGTCAACTAAATGAATATAACATGGCAAAGACTGATTGAATGTATTTTTAGTCCAGTGCTTGTATATAAGATTAGTATTGACCAAGTTCAGAGGCTGTCATATGTGGATAACCTTACTTTGCTGTGTATTTTCAATATGAAAAAATAACTTTTATATTGATTCAATGGATTTAGTGCATTTTGAAGAAAAGAAAAATACATGTCATGGATTTATTGCATTTTGGGGGGGAAAAAGATGAGTTTTTATAATAAATCTTTGAAAATCAAAATCTGGATTTGAATTTTTAATGTTATTATAACCTAAAGATGCTATGTGAAAGTTTGAAACAGAAAATAGTGGTTTTCATCTTGCCACTTTCTTGGTAAAGAAAACACATTTTTACTCAAATTAATCAAAATGGATTTATAGCGTTTTGGAACCAAACTCTTCATGTATATATGTATATATGTGTGTATATATATATATATATATATATATATATATATATATATATATATACACTGCTCAAAAAAATTAAAGGAACACTTTTTAATCAGAGTATAGCATCAAGTCAATTAAAATTCTGGGATATTGATCTGGTCAGTTAAGTAGCAGAGGGTGTTATTAATCAGTTTCAGTTGCTTTGGTGTTAATGAAATTAACAACAGGTGCACTAGATGGGCAACAATGAGATGACCCCCAAAACAGGAATGGTTTTACAGGTGGAGGCCACCGACATTTTTTTCCCTACTCATTTTTTATGACTTTTTAACTAGCTTTGCATTTGGCTAGGGTCAGTGTCACTACTGGTAGCATGAGGCGATACCTGGACCCTACAGAGGTTGCACAGGCGGTCCAACTCCTCCAGAATGGCACATCAATACCTGCCATTGCCAGAAGGTTTGCCGTGTCTCCCAGCACAGTCTCAAGAGCATGGAGGAGATTCCAGGAGACAGGCAGTTACTCTAGGAGAGCTGGACAGGGCTGTAGAAGGTCCTTATCCCATCAGCAGGAACGGTATCTGCTCCTTTGTGCAAGGAGGAACAGGATGAGCACTGCCAGAGCACTACAAAATGACCTCCAGCAGGCTGCTGGTGTGAATGTCTCTGACCAAACAGCCAGAAACAGACTTCATGAGGGTGGCCTGAGGGCCTGACGCCCTCTAGTGGGCCCTGTGCTCACTGCCCGGCATCGTGGAGCTTGATTGGCATTTGCCATTGAACACCAGAATTGGTAGGTCCGCCACTGGCACCCTGTGCTTTTCACAGATGAGAGCAGGTTCACCCTGAGCACATGTGACAGAAGTGAAAGGGTCTGGAGAAGCCGTGGAGAATGTTATGCTGCCTGTAACATCGTTTAGCATGACCGGTTTGGTGGTGGGTCAGTGGTGGTCTGGGGAGGCATATCCACGGAGGGACGCACAAACCTCTACAGGCTAGACAATGGCACCCTGACTGACATTAGGTATCGGGATGAAATCCTTGGACCCATTGTCAGACCCTACGCTGGTGCAGTGGGTCCTGGGTTGCTCCTGGTGGCCTCATGTGGCAAGAGTATGCAGGCAGTTCCTGGAGGATAAAGGAATTGATACCATTGAATGGCTACCACGCTCGCCTAACCTAAATCCAATAGAACACCTCTGGGACATTATGTTTCGGTCCATCTGACGGCGCCAGATTGCACCTTAGACTGTCCAGGAGCTCAGTGATGCCCTGGGTCCAGATCTGGGAGAAAATACCCCAGACTCCGTCGTCTCATTAGGAGCATGCACCGATGTTGACAGGCATGCACACAAGCACGTGGGGTCCATACAAACTACTGAGTAACATTTTGAGTTGCTGCAATGAAATTTCAGCAAAATGGACTAGCCTGCTGCATCATTTTTTCACTTTGATTTTTGGGGTGTCTTTTAATTCAGTTGATTGATAATTTTCATTTATCTTGGCATCCTTTCGTTCCTAACACATTACCCAGTCCATATCAGTATAGATATCCAGCATGATATTTTTCCCCATTGAGATCTGATGTGTTTTCAAAGTGTTCCTTTAATTTTTTTTGAGCAGTGTATATATATATATATATATATATATATATATATATATATATATATATATAGATAGATAGATAGATAGATTAGATATATATATATATATAGATAGATAGATATAGATTAGATATAGATATATAGATAGATAGATAAATAAATACATCAAACTTTTTGCTTTGATTTGTATTTTAACTATTACTTGTTTTATCTATTTATTACAAACCAGTTTCATGAGTTATCTTGACTGATTCACTATAAAGAAATGGCCATGAGACATTTATTTCTATTTTATTGACAATTCTGCACCTATTTGTTTTATTTTATTTTAGATTTCATTTCATTTTAGAGACCTGATTCTTGAGTCTTCACCGATTCTTACATCAAACCTTTTTGTATTTTATTTATTTTTTATATATTATGTTAGAAAACTTATTTCTTGAGTCATGTTGACTGATTCATAAACTTTTTTTTTTTTTTTTTTTTTTTGTATTTTATTTCATGTGTTTTTTATTTTATTATTTTGAAAACTTTTTTTGAGTCAGGTTGACTGATTCATACATCAAACCTTTTATTTTATTATTTTTATTTTATTTGTTAGAGACCTCTTTCCAGTTATCTTGACTGATTCATTATACCGAAATGGTCATAAGAGTCATTTGTGTGTGATTCTCATTACCCTGCTGAACACAATAGAAAGATGTTTTCTATTTATTGTCTTCGTTCATATTCAATTTAGACTGCAGATTCACAGCTCAGTTATAATATAATGTCTTCATCCATACTGCTACAGATCCAACAGCTTTACAGTAAACATTGGCTCAAAATGTGTCCCAATAGGCTTTGAAGTGAGAGAATCTTGGTCTGACCTTAAATGAAGCACTGAAGAGCCAACACAATCCCTGGACAGTCAAAAGGGTCAGCCTGCTTAAGATAGAAAGCCTCATTTCTCCTTAGAGCGGACATATTTTGTAATATCTTTTGGGTATTAGGACTATATTATTATTCTGATCATGGTCTTTCCCTTGTTAACCTTCAACAGATGATGCCCTCTGGTGCTGTGATAGTTTTGCTTAATTTGGATGCAGTCTGGTTCATATTTAATACATATTGCATTTGATTTATTATGTGCTGCAGTTGCATGTAATATATTAAAATTGTATGCACATCATGGGATCTGGTTAAACTCAATGTGTTATGTTTCATTAGCACATGAGATGCAGAAGATGACGTTTTCGTGTTTTATTTTCACAGCTTGGACTTCGAAGAATGCGCCCACAAGTTGATAAAAATGGATTTCCCCGAGAGCCAAACGGTACGTAAATAAACGCTGCTCTTGTCTCTAAAATCCTGCAGATCTGCGTTGCTTTCCGTGTCCCTGCACACAGCTGTTTAGCGGAAGCTTTTAACTTCATCTAAATATTTGTTTTCAGTCTCAGAGGTAATTTGTGCCTTTGTGGTCACTTGGGAAGCATTTGTCATCTTAATATCCTTGTTTTGCAGTTTCACAGTGGGAAAAAATGGCTGTTTTGGCTAATGGCAGCTGGGTGTTCCCTCCTGTTTAACTGATCAAATGTCTTTCTCCAGAAATGGCCCGTTTGTGATTGTCACCCTGCTGTTTTACAAAATGTGAATTCAGTGCCAGCAGCTGATCAGTTTGATGGAAATTCCTGTGTTTGTCAGCACCTGAGCTGTGCTTGGCAAATCTGTTGTTACAGCACTGGACAGGACTAGGGCTTGGTGATATGTTGAATATTTACAATAACTCTAAGCAATTTTTCTCAAAAATGTAAACTATAAAGAACAGTTATAGATGAATTTAACAGTCTCTTTTCTCTTTACAATGAGCACTTAAGCAGATATTTTTACAATAATAATTTGAAATATTTATTTAGTATTTTAAACATTTTAAAACAAGAAAAATGATACATGTGAGCGAATTAAGCTAATTTTTAGTTGAAGAGTGAGGGTCCATTCACACAGAACTCGTTTTTCCATTCCACTTGCACTATGTATCCATTGTTTTTCTATATAAAGGCAATAGATAGACGTGTTCGAGTTTTGCGTTCGCGTTTTCTGTCTTTTGCAGTGTCGTGCAAGTTTAGCTTTAGTGAAAATGTATTAACTTTTTATTATATTTTTATTCTTATTTTTCTAATATTGTGAATCTAATTGGCTGCAATGAAGCAAAATGATCCCTATTTTTAAAACCCCCCACAAATTTAAGCTATTTCAGGACAAATACATAAATATTAAGCAATATATCACGTCATCGAATAGCTGATATAAATATTGAGATAGATGTTGTTTTTAGCTATATCACTCAGTCCTGCTCTGAACACATTGGTTTTCTTGGCTCTCAGCCTGTTAATCAGTCCGTTTGACCTTTTAAGAGAGATGTGGATGATAACTGGATTCGATCCCCTGGGTCTCCTCTGCCTTCTTATTCCAAATATGGACTGTCTTGTTTAGCTTGTGCCATACAGATAAATCTGTATATTTTCCCCGGAGCATATATGTAATGTCAACAAAATGCATGGTAGGGGATCATCATGTTTTTGACCCTTTTGAAATGACTTCCGCTAAGGCAAACTGTATCAAATAAGATGAGATTGTAAAAATGTCCTGAAATAGAATAGAGCCCCCTCACCCTCACCAGCGCATCTGCTGCTTTTGGCCATTTGAGAAAAGAGCCAGTGAGGTGCACAGGATGGAAACATTGTGTTTGCAGGCCTGAGGGAGATTGTGTAACAGAGGTAGCATCCTAAAAATGTCTTCTTTATCGCGTCGCTCCAGCCCTCTGCACAGGCTCAGGAGCGGGAGCAGGTCAGGAGGGGGAGAGACATCTACTCGCTCCCCAGCATACAAACATATGTCAGCTGTGCTGTGGGTGACATCACTACAGCCCACTATCACCTCCAAATAAATCTGCCATGTCTTTGCAATAAGGATTTTTTTAAATGTTGGTGCCAGTAGTTCAATTTTGCAGTTCCCTTGCCAATATTTTAACTGAACATCAAAAATGCCAAATTTACATTTGTGTCAGATTTTATTTCCCCTTTACATTTTCTGACCCACTTCAGGTCTTAAAGTTTCCATAATGAACTGACGAGTTGAATCGAGGGTGTTAGATGAGGGAAACAGTGCTGGGCTGTTCCAGGACAGTTTTGAAAACCATTTCAGAGACGTTCTTAAATGTGACTCATTTAATTACATGCATGTGCAGTTTTAAGGCAGCTTTAATTGCCTTTTTGCCTTTTTGGTATCTTCATGACTTAACTGACCACGACATTGCATGCACATAGTTTATTTCGCGCAATGATATGAATTGATACAGGATACAGTGTGCGCCGGTGCCTTTGTGAGTGCAATTGAAGAGCATGCGCTCCGAGCACAGTAACGTTTCCGTACTCGTTTGACTTGCGCCTGCCACTGAAGTGAATTTGAAGCACACGTCTGAAACGTCTCCCGTTTGATGTGCTCGTAAAGACATTCTGCGACTGAATAAATGCACTTCTTGCCAGGGGAAATATGACGGAAACAGCAGTTGTGAGTGGGGTGGCCAACCCTAGCTCCGCCCCTGCGTTAATTGCGTTAAATATTTTATTAACGTGTTAAACTGAAAAAAAATTAATCGCCTGCGTTAATGCGCTAATTTTGACAGCACTAATATTACAATATTTTATATTTACAATTTACTAAAAATCCTAAATGCTTAATATGTGTAATACACCACTTAAAATCAAGTGGTGTATCTATTAATATTATTTCATGGCTGTGAGCTAACATGAACCAACAACGAACAGCTTTTTACTTACTAAAATTAACAAAGCTAAATATTAAATACTGTAACAAATGTTTTACTCACTGTTAGTTCGTTTTAGTTAATGCGTTAATTGTTGGTAAAAAGGACCTTATTGTGAAGTACTACTTTTTTATTTCATAAATGTATATTTATAAATTTATATTCAGACTTCTGTTTAATTATATTTATACTATATAATTCCTGGCTATTTGGTTATATAATTTTATTATATTTTTATTTATTTATTTATGGCTGTTTTCCGTACATTGACAAGAAATTGACAAGACAAGACTGCTTTATTGAGCTGATAATGCAGCATATAAGTGATTTAAATCTTGAAATAAATACATGTGTAAATGATTACCTCATTGCAAAGAAGTGCAGTTTGTTAGCAGAGGGATGTACGCAGATCTGTCTCTGAAGCCAGAACTGGCAGAACATGGCTCACGTCCAGACCTACCACAGCCGCCTGCGTCATCAGATACACACACACACACACACAGACACACACACACCTGAGCCTGCCTCAAACCCCCAGTGTCTTTGCAACATGAGGAAACACGTCGACTGCTCTGGTTTCCTTAACATCAC
This sequence comes from Tor tambroides, assembly GCA_021397915.2. Classification (NCBI taxonomy): domain Eukaryota; kingdom Metazoa; phylum Chordata; class Actinopteri; order Cypriniformes; family Cyprinidae; genus Tor; species Tor tambroides. The sequence goes on from JAFVLL020021760.1 coordinate 122,969, forward strand.
TGTTTGATAAATAAGTTATTATTGGAACTAGACATCTGAAACTGGGAATCTGAAAGTTTGGCTGGGGTTTCGTTTGGCCAATTAAGTGTACACTTTTACAGGCATCTCAATGACATTAACATACAACGCAACTTAAAACTAATACATTTTTGCCTGATTTGTTAACCTGATTTCTTTTGTCGTATGATTGATGTACTATGGCACATTTATCTTTAAAGGTCGTTCCCATTAATGAGACGCAACAAACGCAGTCCCTTGTTTAGAGCTCGTTTTAACATCACAGCATGCGCTGTGTTTCTTTCACACATATGGGTTCACGTCCTTGGAACCCACTGTGTTTCGTCCCTCCTGAGTTGTCGCTCCAGAATAAACTGTCCTTGAGTGTTTAATGATGGCTGTTTCTGCCCAGTGATCTGGCTTTGCTCCTAAATTGCAGGGTTCCCACAGTCATGGAAAACCTGAAAATATAAGTTAATATAAGAAAATATATATTATTTATTCATTCATTCATTTTCATGAAGTTCATTAGTCAAAAAGTGTGGGAACCCTATAAAACACCCAATTTGCCATAGCTGTATATAGTTTTCATAGTTGTAATTTCAAGTTGAACATTTATGGTGAGGGTTTGTCATTAATAAGATAGAGAACTTTTCTATTTTAGGAAAATCCCTCTGGATGAGGTCATTCACTTTCACATGTTTTAAAGATGTCTATAAAAAGGTGGAATGTAGCTTTAAATTCCGTACAGCTGCTGCTGATTGGCAGGTGTCTCTGTTAGGGTGGAGCTTGTTTATAGTCTACAAGAAGTCCACCACATGTTTGGTTTCCAGTTTCCACACAAGATGTTGACAAGAGTTTACAGAGCTGAAGATCTACTGAACTCCCATCATTCTCAAGGTTCCACATGTCCTTTGCCCCTTATGTGTTTAACTGTTTTATTCTATTTTAATATATTTTAAATTGTAATTTATCCCTGTGATGCAAAGCTGCATTTTCAGCAGCCATTACTCTAGTCTTCAGGGTCACATGATCCTTCAGAAATCATTCTAATGGCGATTTTCCACTGCATGGTACGACACGGATCAGTACGGCACGGTTCGGCTTGGTTTGTTTCTCCACTGCAGTTTAGTACCGCTTTAGAGTGGGAGGGATTATTTACATGTGGTTATAGTTGCACCACCTCTACTGCTGTGACTCCTGAAAAACTTTTTAATTCCGCGTCGCTCCATCAAGCTCTCACTGGATCCGCTCCTCGGCTATGAACGAGAGGAACGTCTGTACTTCCTCAACAGACAACGAAACAGCCTTTTTTGGTTGTTAAAAAAAGGTGCACTCATTCAAAACAGTTGCGTTCGATCCTTCTCTGGCTGTGCTGATTTAAATCTAGCGGGTCTGTTGTGTCTCATGTTGCAAGTTCACAGTGGCGATTTTCTGTGGCCAATCAGTGATCAGCAGAGTTTTCACGTCATGTTTTGGTAACGGTACGGTTCGCTTTTGTTACCTCAGCCGAGGTATTACTGAAAAAAGTACCAGGTATTGTACCCAGTGGAAAACCACCCAAAAGTGAACCGTACCGTGCCGTACCATGCAGTGGAAAAGAACCTTCATATTCTGAATTAGTGCTCAAACTTAATGTTTTTTTTTTTTTTTTTTATCAAAACCATGGAACATTTCTTTGATCAATACAAAATTCAAAAGAACAGCATTTGAAATAAAAATTGTAACATTGTAAAAGTCTTCACTGTCACTCTTGATTAATGTAATGAATCCTTGCAGTTTAAAAGTAATAATAATAATAATAAAAAAAAAAAACAGTATTTCAACAGTAGATCAGGCCCTAACTTCTAGTGGAAGAAAAAATGTGGGTTGTGAAAACTAGGAAGCCTCATTTTCATTCATTTCACATTAAAGGGGTCATAGAATGGGTAGAGAAAAGATCATTTTTATGTTTATTTGGTTTAATGCAATGTGTTTACCTGGTTTAAATTAAAAAAAAAAGCTCTATTTTTCACATAATTTACATTATTTTATCTCCTCTATGCCCTGCCTTTCTGAAACGGGTCGATTTTGACACAATTCACCGATGAAAATCATCGAGGTGTGCTCTGATTGGCCAGCTGTATCGTGCGTTGTGATTGGCCGATTACTCTAAGCGTGTGTCGGAAATGTTACGCCCCTTACCATATGTGGAATATCAGCCTCCTGAGCAATTAACAGGTGATAATGTCGACTGTACTACCTTATCAATTCGAGCCCGAATCTGATCCAGAAAATGCAGAAGACCAAGCTGATCAGTCAACTCGGCCAGCGCGACTTGATCAGAACGTAGCAGATTGGTAAGGTTTTACTTTACAAATAACTATTACACCGTGTCTACACCTGACACGACATCTGCCGAATGCAGCATTAACAGCTAAAGTCTGTGAACACTAGACGCGACAAAGCGACCATTGAAAATCATTTGAAATTTGTGTCAACACGTCATAAATATAACGCAGCAGCAGTTTTCTGTCGGACATTTGTGGCGTCGCGTCGCGCCGCTCGCGTCCGGTGTAGACTAATGTTATATGTAATCACTTCAATATACTGTATATACGACGTTATAAGGTTCATAAAACAATCCTCGCTGAAGTGCGCAGCACAAACTCGAATATTTGGGTTGTACTGCTCTGGGACAGTGTTGAAAATAAAACGCAGCCACAGATCTCTTCTTATTTGTTCTTTTGGTAGGCCAAACAGAGAGCTTTTTCTTTCGCATCCAAACACAGCGTCCCCATGACATGGCGTCGGCGCACAAGACAACATACAGTGAGAAAGGAACGCCCTCTTTCTTTGCGTATTCCTTTGGGCGGTGTTAGACAAATCTCCCAAAATGCTGACGTAGATAACTGGGGGTGTGGCAGACTTCTAACTTTAATAAAGAATATCTCTTTGGATTTGAGACTTTAGTCTTTGCAACTTTACAGATCTTCTTTATGCACCAAGAGCTTGTAACAGTCCAAAGAGAAAGGAAAACTTGAAAACTCATTCTAGGACCCCTTTAAATATTCTGTCTGCACTGAGGTCCATGAAGCTGAGATGGTTCACTCTTATTCAGCCTTCAGTTTAAAGAGATCATTTCATACTTCACCCTGAGAAAAGTAAAGGCCAAACGGCGCCTGAAAATATAAATGGTTTAACTTGCTGTGTTGATGTTTACATTGAAATGTCGAGAGCAGAAAGTATTGAAAACATCACAGCCAGTCTCATCATTTCCATGTCGCCACATCAAAGTTTCCCCTTCAGAGGAGGATTATAAAAATGTTTCATAGTGCACACTTTCGACAGGGTTCGAGTGAAAATTAGCAAAGGCAATGTCAATTGATGCTGAGCAGCCGCTGTCTGGCAGTGAAGTTGATGGCGCGATTATTAGTCTTGTGAGCAATAAACACATCAGAAGTGCAGAATGAATCATGGGACTTCACAGATGGCCTGTTCATTATTCAGCCACATTTCTGCCTCCGCCAGCCTCAGCCACATGGAGTACAAACGTATGGATTGAGTGCATCAGACTGAATCACGACTACATTCAGTTAGCAGAGAGAGAATTCAGCTGCATGAGATGCTATTCGAATAATGATTCATTTCACAAAGAACTTCTGCTGCCATTGTGTTTGTTACTGAGTGAGAATGCATTAAGTGCAGAGAGGGATATGGATGACCATTCAGCATTTTGTTTATTTGGTGGGTCTTCTAGTATTTATGACTAGATTTCCTCTGTGGTCTGTTTTCATTTAGGATAATTGTCTCGGATTATCATTTAGTTTTTTCAGACTTGGCAACACTGACATATTTAGTTCTAGGAAGTCCATTTGGGGGAACTAATTTAGCTCCTACTTCAGAGTAGGGTCTGAAAATTTCTATAGGAACTACCAGTGACGTAGTGTACACTGATTGGCCAAACGCATACTAAAAACCTGCTACCTGGCTTTTTTTAAAAAGCCGTGTAAAAAAATTTTACTCCACGAGCATGGAAAACGGCGATAACTGCATTTACATGTTGTCTACAGCATTATGTTTTTTTCCTCAGCCTCGATGATAACACTGCAAGTTGTCATAGGAGATTTAGTCAGATTTTCATGCTCTTTCAATCGCGTAAAATAACATCTCCGTTATCATGAAACCCACGACACACAACAAAAACAGCTCTGAACACGGCGTCCACTTGGTTCTCTAGGAATGACCCTGTTGGCTAGTTATACAGTACCTAGAACTATGCGGTGCGAAAGCGCCTATGGAAACACAATTTTGAAGAATGTTGATAAGTTGCTGGTAGCCATTGACTTCCATAGTATGGAAAAAAAAATACTGTAGAAGTCAATGGCTATATCAGCAACTGTTTGGTTGCCAACATTCTTTAAAATATCTTTTTTTGTACTCAACAGAAGAAAGAAATTCATACAGGTTTGGAACAACACAAGGGTCTATATATGTTGACAAAAATGTCCAATTTTTGGGTGGACTATCCCTTATACTATCCGTAATATTTTGATGCATTTTTCAAGAAATTTCAAAATAGGAAGTTCAAATGGTGAATTGTGTTGTTATTTAGAGTTATGTGTTCAAATCCTTAAGCCTCAGTATGATTCCAAAACCGGTGAAATTTCACAATTTTTGATACCACACCAAATGCTAACAATGAAGATTTTTGTAATTAATAGTTATTACTATTAATCCCATTGGATACAATTCATTTTTTTTATTGTTGAATCGACATGGTACCATGTGCCTGTGCTTTTTACATCTTTATAAAATAGCATAAAATATTTATTCAGCATGTGCGGAGTATATTTTACACCCGATACGGGGGTAATGGAAAATACATTTCTCCTGCACAGTCCTCTTCACCTGAGCTTTCACTCCTTGGAGTTATTGATTGAATCCTCCAGCTTGTTCTTGACCGGGCAGATCTTCATTCTGACTTTTTCTGCCCGTCCCACAGGTAGATGCATAAGACTCAGGCTGCACTCATCCATGCAAAAAGAAAAAGGTTATGTTTTTGAGCCCTGTGAACTTAGGGAATGCTGTTGCGCATCTGACCGAGTTCACTCAATGTCCCATGTGTGCCAGTGATTCAGTCAAGCTGATTTGTTTGTGAGGTTTCAGCTTCTAATTTTTTGATACTGGGGTTTTAGCAAAAGAAATAAGAAGTTTCTCTCTTTTTTTTGCTCTCAATATAGAAGTTTTATTGTGTTGTGGATATACTGGAGGTAAGTGGTTATTGATTGTCTGAGTGTGAGTCTGGGTTTCAGTCCTTGTGCTTTTTGATCAATTTGACAGTGCTGCCAATTTCTTTTCAGAGGAAATGAAATAGGCTGACATGGTTTTGAAGTTTTTTTTTTTTTAAATGGTTAAAGCTCTTCATTTGTTTCTTTTTGTTCTTTGTGCTGCTGCTTTAATAAAAGCTAATGGCATTTCGTCATTTCTTTTCCATCAGTCTTTGCAGAGCAGATGGCCGGTCATCTGTGGCAACAGTCTTGCTGTGCACGATTACAGATTTCACATCACGGATGCTCTCCTGCGCTCCCTTCCTCTCATATCTCTCTTCAAAAATTACTATTCTGTCCTGAGGGAAACGCTTCTATAAGCTTCATGTCAATCACAATCCGTCCATCATTCTGTGGTTTCTCTCGATATAATCCAAGCAGTCAAAACAGAGGGGAGAGGGGTGAGATGTTGCACTTACAGTGAAGGCATGCGGGAGCTCAACTGGGCCGCAGGTGCGAAAAAGGAAGTGCTAAAATGGCTGTTTTGAGCATGTAATCCCTCTAGTTTGCTGTGTTGGTAGGACCAACACAAAGGGTCACTGTGGGATTCCGGCCTTTTGGGCTGAAGAGATTTACCTGACATCTCCCTTGACAGAATCTCTAAAGCTCCACTATGGTTTCTTTGCTTGAGGCAATGGGGATGATGCTAATGAGCGAATCAGAGAATGATTCACCAATGCCAAAACGTGGATTTGTGCTCCTGCTTGGTCTGTTGCACAGTAATGCTGCCGGTGTTATTAGAGCAGTTTAATTAGCAGGGATTTCCCTGTTCATACATGAGGAACAGGTATTAGCTGAGTCAGAGAAACATTAGTTGGGTTTCTTCTGGAACTGGAAGCTTTGCTGATGGCTGTATTGCTCATTTCTGAGATGTGTTGGTCTCAGAAATTAAGAAAGGCAAAATAAAAACGGTCAGTGTTTACTCACTATTGTTTCATTCCAAATAATAACTACTATTCAAAGTTTAGGCTCAGTACTTTTTTCCTTTTTTCTTTTTTTTTTGAAAGAAATTAATACTTTTATTCAGCAAGGATGAATTAAATTGATCAAGTGTGACAGCAAAGACATTTGCATCATGGTTAAATATTACACAGCATAACTGTTTTCAAAATTATGATGATAAATGTTTCTTGAGCATGAAAAATGATTTCTGAAGGATCATGCGACACTAAAAATGGCAGTAATGGCTGTGGGAAATTCAGCTTTGCATCACAGGAATAAATTACAATTCAAAATATATTTAAATAGGAAAGTTATTTTAAAGAATAATAATATTTCACAATATTACTGTAATTACTTAAAAAATATCTTAGGCTTTTGAAAGGTATATATAATGTAGTATAAAAAAATTAAATATATATGCAGGATATCCACAACAAAAATACAAAAATGACATGAAATTAAAAAATAATTTATTTAAAATACATTTATTTCATACTAAGTATAGTTCAGTTCTATTAACATATTGACGTATCGCTTGAGGCTGATATAAAAATTATAATTAGACTTTATTTGGAGTATAACTTGTGGACAATGCACATTTCTTAATATTAAGCCTAAAATGTGCTTTAATGTCACTATTGATAAGGATTGTATGGTCTTTGAATAATATTGGTCATTAAATGCAAAATATTTAAAGTGTACCTGAAGTATACTTGCAGTAGTTCCACTTTAGCACAATCAAATATACTTTAGTATATCTTTAGTTGGACTTCAGCACTACATCCGCACTATTAAAGTGCATTAAGTGCAAAATTAGTTGTTCCAATTCAGCAGACTTTAAGTATACCAGTTTAGTATAATGAAAGTATAATTGCAGGGTATTTTTATTAAGCACATAAATATGTAAATGTATTTGTAGTATACTTAGCATGAAATAAATGTATTTCAAATACACTTTAGTATATTTGTTTTTCACTAGGGAGTAGGGACATGCAACATGAAAGTACTAATAAAAAATCAGTTTTCTGAAATCTTAGTCATAATTCGCCAAAAATCACCCCCTCCCTCCTTTCCTCTAATGATATTGCTCAAAGGAGAGAAAAGGTTTCTTATCAGTAATCAAGCGCAGTCTGTAGGCGATTTCACCTCCCTGAAATATATATACAGGGTGTTAATATGAGAGACTGGTGCCGTAGGGCTGAACCAACTTTCTGCTCTGCACTCCTGTGATCAGAACACCTTACCGTCACACCTGGCACATGTGGCTCACTGCCTGCAGGCACCTGTTAGAAGAGTCAGAACCGATCTCATCAGGGCTCAATACTCAGCTGTACCTTGATTGCTCAATACTTCATCTGCCTGGACACTGCTTTTTGATATCCTTCTGTTGAAAGTGTTTTAGACCGCCTTAGGTTTTCAGCTTCGACTCTAATTTGGTGCCAGACTGCAGCCTGTCGGGGTTTCATTTGTAAGTTGATCACAAGCATGCCGTTCTTCCTCATAATCCTGAGCTCCCTAATGAATATATGTGGGGCTGAAATCAATAGGCTTATGGAGTGTTATAAGGCATAAGTAGAGAAGTGTGGCAGCTCTTGTATCCGTGCAGCAGAATGAGATGTTACACCTACAGCGAAGGGCAGCACAGACCTCAGAAGCTCAGCTGAGCCGCAGGTGTGAAGTGGGAAGAGTTAAATGGCTGTTAGAAGCGGCTAATCCTTGCTGTTTCCCGTGAGGGGAGGGAGGGGCATCTGTAGGCAGGATCACACCAAGGCCAGGCATGAGGAAAGGTTTGATAAGGGATTTCAAACTTTTGACCTGAACAGAATTACTTGACATCACCTCTCCACCATAGGTTTCTTTGCATGCCTCCAGTCACAGCAGACTTTTTGACATTTCTGCTCTAGATGCTTAGAATAACCTTTCTTAAAGCGATACTTCACACAAAAATGACAATTGTCATGATTTTCTTCCAGTGAAGATATTTTGAAGAATGTTTCTGGTCACTGTTGACTTCCATAGTATTTTTTTATTCCATACTATATTTAATGCTTACTAAGAAAAATACAATAAAAACAGTAATGTTGTTGTTTTAAAATATTATTACAATTTAAAATAAAAAAATTTTCTTTTAATATATTTTAAAATGTAATTTATTACTATGATGACAGATGAATTTTTCTCCGGTCTTCAGTGTCACATGATCCTTCAGAAATAATTCTGATTTGCTGATTTGGTGCTCAAGAAAACATTTTAATATTTATGTGGAAACTGTGATGGCTTTTTTTTATGAATCGAAATGGGGAAAAACATTTATTGGAAAGATTTATTTCATATTATTCTAAATTACTTTGTCACTTTTGATCAATTTAATGCATTCTTGCTGAATAAAAGTATCAGTTTATTTTTATTTTTTTAAATGTTTGTGTTCAAAAGTTTGGGGTCAGATTTTTTTTTTTTTTTTTTTTTTGGCCTCGCTAAGGCACTTGTTAGAAACAAGGTTACTTTATTCACCTGCATGTTTTTCCATACCTGTATGCAACCCTTTTGAATATAATGAATGTAATGAGGACTAAAGCACCAAAATAACACAAAAAGCGCCATAAGAGTAGTCTGCATGACTCATGCACTGTTTTTGCAAGTCTTCTGAAGCTTTATGTGATCTTTTCATTAAGTAGCTTCTTCTATTTTACAAAAACCTCTTAATGATTAATCCATATCTCAAGTGCCTAGTGCTTCATGTGCCTGGACCGATATCCAGAGCACTTGAGGAAAGAGTCTTGAGAGTTCACCAAAACAGTTTTTAGATCATCTCATCTAATGTGTTCAGGTTTAATTTGTTAAATTGATCTTGAGGCTGTCTGTCTCTCTGTCTGTCTCAGAATCCTAGGCTCCTTGGTGAAGATATGAGGTTATGAGATCAATAGGCATTAGTGGAGAAGTGCTGGGAATAGATGATCAGCCCCACACTTTTCCTTGATGTTTCTTTTAAAGTGCCGTGCCCTGATGCTCAGTCTGTGTTTGAGATGTTTTTTTTCATGTGCATCTGTTTCTCTCCACAGAAAGAGCTGTGCAACATGATCCTGGACTGTTGTGCCCAGCAAAGAACATATGAGAAGTTCTTTGGTCTACTGGCTGGGGTGAGCATGTCTTTCACTTTTTAAATCACTTTACTTTGCTTTATTAAAACTTTTTTTTAATGTAATTTTGTAGTTGTATGTTCATTTTTAAGATGTATATTGATTTTTATATATATATATGTATATATGTGTGTGTGTGTGTGTGTATATATATATATATATATATATATATATATATATATATATATATATATATGTAATATATAAAATTGTGTAATATATAATTTTATATGTATAACGTTTTTATTGTTTATTATTTATTTATATTTTTTGTATTTATTGTTTAGTTTGCATATTAATTTCATAAGAAACTGTTTTTGTCTTATTTTTCATTTTTATATTTTATTTTACTGTTATTTTTTATTAATTATTGTTCATTTTATTATATATATATATATATATATATATATATATATATATATATATTAGTAATGTTATCATAAGATTATTTACTTTTGTTTAAATGTTTTTTTTTTTTAATCATGGTTTATAAAATTATTTGATTGAAGTTTATTTATAGATTCTAACATGACACAAGACAACATTATTTTCTCTCTAGATTTATGAATATTTAAAGTGACATACATCCTCATCTTAAGCTCACAACAGTTGTGTTTATTTCTTGATCTGATGCTTTCATCTTTTATGTAGAGGTTTTGCCTGCTGAAGAAAGAATATATGGAGAGTTTTGAAGCCATCTTCCAGGAACAGTATGAAACCATCCACCGGCTTGAAACCAACAAACTGCGTAACGTTGCTCGAATGTTTGCTCATCTCCTCTACACAGACTCCATTCCATGGAGTGTGAGTAACTTTTATTACTTCTTTCTTTTAAGTTCACCACATCAGCATTTAGACATGTCTAATAAACGAATGCATCCCGCAAGCTGTAATTACGTTTTAGACAATAACACATCAATATGGCCAGACACATTATTGGTTTCCTGATGTAGTAAAACTGTTTTTTTGTTTTTTTTTTCTCTCTCTCAGGTCCTTGAATGCGTTAAAATGAGTGAAGACACAACGACGTCCTCCAGTCGAATCTTTGTGAAGATTTTGTTCCAGGAACTTTGTGCTTATATGGGTTTGCCAAAACTGAATGAGAGACTGAAGGACATGTAAGAGTTTTCCTTTGTGTTTCATTGAATACATTTAATCGATAATTAATTAATGGACCATATCGTTTGTTTATTCCTCAGGACTCTTCAGTCTTTCTTTGAGGGTCTTTTCCCACGTGACAACCCGAGGAACACGAGATTTGCCATTAATTTCTTCACATCAATTGGCCTTGGAGGACTTACGTACGTACCTGTGAAATCTCTCTTTTTGGGTCGGCTCCAATTATTGAGAACAAATACTTAGTGAACTTTTTTTTTTCTTTTTTTTTTCTCAGGGATGAGTTGAGAGAACATCTGAAGAATGCTCCTAAGATGATCATGACCCAGAATCAGGAAGTGGAGTCATCTGATTCTTCCTCCTCTTCCTCTTCTTCTTCAGACTCCTCCTCATCTTCAGATTCCTCATCTGACAGCGACAGCAGCAACAGTGACTCGGATTCGTCCAGCGACTCAGACTCCTCCTCCAGCAGTGACAGCTCCTCAGGTATCAAAACCATCTGAATTATCAGTTTATTATCTGTTACGATTGGCTAACCTACTTTATTTGAAGTACTAAAAGAATTTACGGAACTGTTAAGTGGAATCAGATGCATAATAAGATTGTATTTCTGTCATATTGTGATATGAAAAGAATACAGGACTTTTCTGTGAATTTGGAAAGAATTAACCGTTCTTAAATGATTGGGGTGATTTTGTTAAGGAGCATGTCTGCATAGAAAAAAATCAAAAAAATTGCTTTGCTTTGAAAACTTTTTTTTGAGTGTGAACTATCCTTTTAGGGTTGAACTATTGGAGAAAGTTGAAAAATGTTGGTATTGACACTTGTGGAACCAGCTCAAACCTCTTTCAATAACCATAAAGTGAATAATAAATAAATAGTAAAAAAACAATAATATTAATTTCACTTTATAGTGCGCCGTAAAATGATAATACTAACATTTGCATATTAATTTCTTCAACCATCAAGCGTTTATATGCTTTGAAACGCAGCACCGTGTTCATTTACACGCAAGCAGCTCATGATACGATGTTTCAGCTCCAATGAAACCAGCAGTGCATATATTGGATTAAATTACAGCCTTCACTATCACACTAAGCAATCTGGTGATATGGATTTTATTTTGTTATATCATGCAGCCCTACTTTATTCCCAACTTGAACATTACTTTAATCTGCTCATGATTTTGTTGTCATAACCAAAACTAAATGTCCCATTTTTATGGTTTAGATTGAATGGAAAGATTTGGATTGTTGATGTTACATTGTGTCTGCGTTGTACACTAAACTGATGTATTGAACAAGAGCAGAGACAATCCTGTTTTCCATCATAACTTTAAAACCTCATTAAGTGTGAAAGAAAGTGTGGCCATTGGCCCGGTGCCTAATTATTCATGCCATTCATGTCTGGACTTGACGTGAGATCTGTTTTGTGTTTGTGTTTGTTTTTCTTCCTTAATTATTCTGCTTGTTATGGAGTGTGTTCCCCCTCCCTTCCTGAGCTCTGATGACCGGTCACTCATCAGCCTGCACTTCAGGACAGAGTGTCCACTTTGTAGATCCCATCACACAAATTCTCAAGTTTCAGCTATTTAGGATCTCTGCAATAATGGAAAGATGCTGTAAAAATCAGGGCATTTTTAAAGTTTCCAGGCCTAGAAACAATATGATTTTAAAATATTTGTTTTTATAAGTACAGTCTATATAACATGAGTCATAGATTGATTGATCAATAGGGCAAAACTTTGATTTGTTTAATAGGTAGAATTTCCAGGGCAGAAATATCTTCATCCCAGTCAGAAATTGCTCATAAATAGCTTGTTTTGAATTACGGCGTGATGACAAACACTGTTATAAACACTTCCCCTCCCAATCTGTATGCAAATAGACACTTTTTGTGGTTTCAGCACTGTGTAAAAAGTGATTATAATTAGATTTGAGAACAGGCAGATTCTGACAGGAGTCTGTGAGCTGCAGCCATTCAAGTGCAGTAATTTGTTCTCGAGGCTGTTAATGAAGTTACATTTTTAGAAAAGATGTGATGTCAAGCCTCTCTCATCTCCTCTGCTACCATTTAATGATTGTTAATTGATGTTTAATGTTGCTTTTCAAGGAAGACATACTTCCTGTTCTCTAACAGTTCCCTCAAACGAGTGCATGTGCAAACATTTAACGCTGCTCATTTGTTTCTAGGTGTAAACAAGTTAGTGGTTTGATCCTACTAGGTTTAATGAAATAGGCCAGATTGAGTGCTGTAGCTTCATTAAATCTCTCACACCGCTTGTCGCAAAAATTACTCATATGAGTTGATCGGTTAAAAACACAGCATTCTTAAATTATCAAATCATTTCATGACTCACTCACTGAGAGTTGTTTTGAACTGTAACTGTGTTGTGTACTTAAAGTCAATATTAAATGGAAATTCACCCATTTTAAATGCATGTTACTGATCTTACTGTGAACAATTTATCCATGCTACTTTTTTGACCTGTAAATTTGAATCAAAGTTTGAGTTTTTAAACTTCCAGTCAAACAACAGACTTCTCTCTGTTGACATACACCATGCTTGTCCAATCATTTCGTCCATAAAAACCTTTCTTACTCCATTTTAAAATATTTGTTTTTATAAGTACAGTCTATATAACATGAGTCATAGATTGATCAATAGGGCAAAACCTTGATTTGTTTAATAGATAGAATTTCCAGGGCAGAAATATCTTCATCCCAGCCAGAAGCTCGTATTCAGATCAGCTTCTATCCAATCAAAAACGAATGCATAGAATCAAGTCCCCCCCAATATTTTTTCTTTGCGATAATCCATTTCAATCAGATGAACGTCACAATATGTAAGAATAAATCAGTTGCATACTTCCGATACATAGTAACATTGCATAATCGCAAAAGTGGAATCAGATATGAAAGAAAAGATCTGTCACTATTCAAGATATATCACAATTTTAAGGCCAGTGAGTAATCACAAAAGTGGAGTCGGAAATGGTAGAATACAGAAAATCTGTAGCTATTTGTTACATCGCAACTTGAAGGCTGGTGTATAAATGTAAAGTTGGAATCACATATGGAAGAATATATGAGAAAAGATCTGTTTGTTATTGTTACATCATAACTTTAAGCCCAGTGCGTAATCGCAAAAGTGGAATCAGACATGGAAAATATGGAGGAAAAGATCTGTCGCTATTAAAGTTGCATCGCGACTTTAAGGGACCGTTCACACACAATGTGTCTTTGCATCTAAAAACACGAAAAAATAAGTGGTTTAAAAAAACAGCATAGAATGCCTCCTCCATGTTGCTGTCGAATAAACCAATTGACCGTTCTCGAAGAGCTTGATTGACAGGCGATCTGACCAATAATAACGCCGAACCCGCCATCTTGCCCAACAAACAAATCAGACAGGAGAATAGATTAACTTCGGTGGACTTAAACTTGAAAAATTCTGTGTATTGACGTCTTTCTGCGGTTGAAATAAAATACATTCTGATGTTCATTCTTATTTCGTGCTTTAAGTAAATACGAAAAGACGATCGGTTCACGTGTGCCGCTTGGATTATTAAGGCAATGCAGTGATCTGTCACAACACATTAAAAAACCACAAAATGGTATTTATTGATTGAACTCCTTAAAAAAATTACAAAATTTGAAAGCTGAGACCTTGTTTCATACCTAAAGTAACTTGCTCTGTCTTGTCTGTCGGTGTGTTGTCAGTTTCCTGTCTGCTCCGTGATGTATTTTTTAATACGTGAGAACATGTGTAGCGTGAGAGCGGCATGGCTTGTCAGACGTAGCAACAGTAACTGAGGGCGGGTCTTTGCAAAGGGGCAATTGCCATGGCAACTTTTTTTTGCAAAGGGGCAATTGCCATGCCAACTTGCTACTATAAACAAAAGCTTGCAACGCTTGCCCCGCCTCCGGGATCTTCTGATTGGTCCATTGTTTTGGAACAGACATTGATGAGTACTGCTGCATGGAAAAGCTGAAATTCGTTTAATTTGACACAGCGTCTTAAGAATGTGGCACTCATGTGCAAGACACTGAAAAAGACGCAAGATACGAGCGTGTCTAGTGCATGTTTACATAGAAAAACAATAGAAAAATCGTGCATTAGAATGGAAGAATGAGTTCTGTGTGAATGGCTTCTAAGGCATAAGGTATAATTGCAAAAGTGCAACCAGAATTCCAGATTTATGTTTGGTTCCTCTGAATACTTACGAAATTCTTCTTTCCCTTCACAGGCTCCGACTCAAGGCGTAAGAAGGCCTCGGGCAAGAAAAAGGACAAGAACAAGGAAAAGAAGACGTCCAGCAAGGCAGCAAACCAGCGATCTCCTCTGGAGGAGCGACCCAGCAAGAGACATGAGAACCGACGGCAAGATGGCAGCAACGAGGACCGCCGCGGATCCGACAAGCACCACAGAGATTCTCGCCGCCGGGGACACGAGGACGAGTCGCCCCCTGCTCGACAGCGAGGAGAACCTGAGCGCGGGAGAGGACATAAAGAGCAGCAGCACCACAGGCACGCTCCGGACCACGAGGACCGACAGCCAGATTCACGCAGGCACAAGGACGACGGCAAAAACTCCCGAGCGGACAAGGACAAAGATAGACGCAGAAGCAGAGAGAAGGAGCCTCTGCGGCAGAGCCGGGACAGGTCAAAGTCACGAGAGAGGAGCCACAAAGAGATTGACTCCAGGGACTTGTACAAGAACGGCTTGGAGAGGGCGGACAAAGAGAACAGGCATTCTGACAGATACAAAGAGCCCAGGAGGAAAGACGAGAGGAGCAGGGATAGCTCACCGAGGAGACACAGATAGCCACCTGAAGGAAGACGGAATAAGATCATGATATCGTACCACTTTTGAGCCCTTTCTCGTTCACTGTGGCTTTCACCCTTGTGCTTTTGCTTAGCCTCTGTGTTGTTATATAGTCAAACATAATGATTTTTTTGAGCAGTCGTTGAAAGGACTCATGTGGAAATGTACCGTACACACTCTGATGCTGTGTAAGGTGTTCCTGAACAATTTTAGCGGTTAAACGAGGCTGTGTTCATATTGTCGGGGACATTTTCTATTTTATGTATCCTTGCCCAATAGTATTTTTGCTGTTGTTTTGGAAGTAATTGGGAAAAGCAAGATTAAAGATCACATTTGCTATAAATTTAAAAGGTTCACTGTGATTTTTAATGCCGCAGTTGATTCAAATTAGTTAGGAAAATATTAAAGATATGTTGTGATGATTTTGCTAGCAATATAAAATATATAAACGTCTGTTCAAAGGTTTGGAGTCAGTAAGATTTTTCTTTTACGTCTTTGTAGTCACCAAGGCTAAATCTAAATAGACTAAAGGTCTTCTATTTTAGTATATTTAAAAATGTAATTTATTCCTGATGAGTCATTACTCCAGTCTTCATTGCCACATGATCCTTCAGAAATTATTCTAAAATGCTGATTAAGAAACATTTCTTATCAATGTTGAAAGGAGTTGTGCCGTTTAATATCTTTGATAATCAGCTTTTTGATATTAAATTTTTAATATCAGTGCATCCCTAAGCAAATATGGGATTTCCAAGGTTGATTCTTTTGTCCGTTTCAAAAGGATTCAATTTGCAGATTCACTTGGAAATGTTTATAGAAATAAAATATTGCTTTTGAAAGAAAAATATCATATATCTTGGTACCTGTTTAATGATGGTTATCAAGATCTGCATGTTTCAGTATTTCACCCACCCCTAACTGTTCTGATTTTCATTTTACAGTTAATATTACAAATGAAAAATAAGGGGTTTATGTCTCAATAGCTTTTCTATCTCAGTTTGTAGCTCATGTCAGTGTTAGAGCTTAATCAAGTAACATTTCTGTGGTACACAATCTGTTCGGTGTTGTGCCTAGTGTAATGCACCACATGCGAATTCTGTCACATCTTGTTTCAGATGCACTGAAATTTCATCGCAGTGTTTCAAACAGCACGCCAGCATTGGACATGAAGCTACTTTGCTTTCGCTGTTTTCTGCCGTGCTGCCTTATAGGATTCACATCTGCCGTGACCTTCAGGGGTAACTGAGCCTAGACTGCATAAGTGAAGCCCGATATAGAAACTGCCCTTTTCTTTGTAGCCGAAGTTAATGGAATGCAGGACAAGCCCACTGGGATTGTAAAGCAGCGAAACGCATATGAATTAAAGGTCATCAATAGAGAGCTGCCAGTCAATTCAGAGAGGAAGGATCCCAGGTTTGCTGTATGATATACAAAAATGTGTTCAGGTCACTTTTACTTTTCTCCATATATATATATATATATATATATATATATATATGTTTATATATATATAAACATATATAAATATGTATGGAATGTGCCTTTATTAATTTATATATATAAAAGATTAATAAAGGCACATTCCATCCAAGTCTCATTATTGTAAAAAAAAAAAAAATCATTGTTATTGGAGTATTGATTATGATTTTCTTGGACATTATGGTGATGAGAACTGAGGGAAGTATGCTTAATTTTCATAAAAATAAATGTAATTTAAAAATAATGAATGTAAAAAGCTTGGTTTTCTATAATCATAATTTCTTATATCTATCTTTTGATTTTTGGGAGAAATATGCCCCAGACATGTTCTTGTGAGTGTTTTTTTTTTTTTTTTTTTTTAAATCGTATCTTTTTTTAAAAGTGAATAACAATCAGCATTATACTCAAGTGGCTCTATGACATTAATAATTAGTGATTTTCTTGTTTCTGCACTTAAATGTGTTGTTTATTATCGGTTTCTGCTCGAGACAGGCTCTTGACAGTATCAGAGCACAAGAACTTGATTCTCTCTACAAGAGAAGCGGAGGAGAGCTCTGGAGGGAAAAGCTTGCCCGTTTCATTATCAGCGGAGCAAGAGATAGACCTGTTATATCCAACTCCTTCGACACCACACTGTCAGAGTCACTTCTGGAAAAGCTCCTTCTCCGTCACCAGAATCTCTGCAGGAATTTTGCACTTCGGCATCACGAGACATTTTTGTAAGCAGACCCCTTCCATTCACAGCTAACTGCCAATTTGTACGCCTGACTCAATATTCACTTTGCTCCATGTGGTCTTTATTGCAGAACGTTTGGTTTTTGTGCATATATGCATCTGATCTCTTTCTGTTGGTGTCAATTAAGTCAGCATTTATTCATAAATGCATTATTGTGGTTATTATAGGCTGTGAGATGGTTGAGTACATTCAGAGATGTGGGAATAGCAGCTTTCATCAGACCTGAGACTCATGAGATAGACTTGATACCAACATCTGATGTACTTAAGATTCATGCATCCATGTCTATTAAAGGAATAGTTAACTCAGAAACTTAAAATCTGCTGACAATTTAGTCACCCTCAGGCCATCTAAGATGTACAGTAGATGAGTTTGTTGCTTTATTGGAGCAACAGATTTGGAGAATTATATCACTTGAATGGGTGCCGTCAGAATGAGAGTCCAAACAGCTGATAAAAACATCACAATAATCCTCATGACTCCAGTCCATCTGTCCAGATGCTTTTTAACTTCAAACCACTGCTTCTAGCTAATGTGTGAGTCCTCTATCTATAATATTGTTTACTCCAGTAAAAGTCATCTTGTCTGAATCAGGAGAAGAATATGCACAGATCAAGCAAAAACAGTCCAAGAGAGTTCTAAACAAATATGTTGGCTAAAACTTAAAACCTCTTGATGGATTTGTTTCTTACAAACATGCAGCTTGTGACTGATGGACTGGAGTGGTGTGGATTAGTTGTGGATTATTGTGATGTTTTCATCAGCTGTTAGGACTCTCATTCTGACGGCACCCATTCACTGCAGAGGATCCGAGCAATGTCGAATTTCTCCAAATCTGTTGAAAAACCAAATCTTATCTACATATTGGATGGCCTGAGGGTGAGTAAATTGTCAGCAATTTTTCATTTTTGGGTGAACTATTTCTTTAATGTCTGTGCATGCATGTTTTTATTTAAGATTATTAATGGAAAAATGAATTTACACCTACCACTCTCATCTACCTCCTGCTGCTACAGACATCCCGCTGAAAAATGTGGCCCGTGTGTTTCATACTCATGCTGTCAGTGTGAAAATGGCTAGTACTGTGAATGCCTGGAAATAAAATCTCTCTATGAATGGAAGCTCTGCCCAACGTCACCACAGGAAGTGAATGAACGGGTGGAGTTCAGTGTGGGTGCTTCCTCATACCCTGTTTTTAAATTCTAAAATAGAATTTTTGTAGATCACTATTACTGTAGCGTGCAATTAGGGGTCTATACGTTCTAGCAGACCGTCTCGCCACAGCAGACATCTTAAACATCATTCAGACCTTGTTTACTGAGGTCCAACTTGACTCAAGCTTTCCTCGCTTAAAGAATGAGAGCCATTGGTTTTATTAGGGAATTCTTGGGTTGCAGATGTTCAAAGATGGTTCCTCTATCCAGATCTTTCCATCATGTAAAATAGAGCAAAATTTTGATAAATTCTTATTTTAAATCTGAAACTTCATATATCATGCATGCCCAGGACCATTGCTTAAATTCATGTAACCAGGACAATTGTTTATAGATGAGCCCAGGATAACATTCCCAGTTGTCCTTGCATGGAGAGAGAGAAAATAGTTCAGAAAAAGGGTAGTGTATTTATTTATTTATTTATTTATTTTTAAGACTTTAGTTGTATAATATTTATAAGTTTTCTTTGATCACTTTATCTTACATTTTAATTTTGTTAGAATTGTATTAAATAGTAATGGCATAGTAATATACAAATATATATCCCAATATAAAGTTTCTTCTTTTTTTTTAGCTTGCATTTAGCTTGCACACTTTAAATACATTATTGGTCTGACAGAGTATTTAAAATCTTATGGAAATTTACTTTAAAAATTACAAGGCCAGTATTTTGTTGAATGGCCAAAATTGAAACGTTTCACATTTTCTAGTGTTTTTTTTTTCCCCCTTGAGACACAAAAATGATAAACCAACAATATTTGCTCAACAAAGACTTCATTTACAAGAAGTGAAAATTTTTAATTCTAGGGTTCTTTTTTTAATAATTTATTGGCATATAATTGCAAAATGAGTACTTCCCATAGGGAGAATGAGAGGAAGGCAGTGTACAGACAGTGAAAGTAGGGCATACAGTATGTGCTCTCTCAGGTAGCGCTGCCCCTGAGGTATCGGGATGAGCATGCGTGATGATTTCTAACGCGAAATTACGAATTCTATATGAATACTATGGCGAAGTGTCAGTTTATGAATATTACTCAGGCCGTGCTGACGTCGTGTGGCTGCCATCCAATAGCGTAGGCTCACTTTGTGAATATTAATGACACCACGCTGACGTTCTAGCTAACTCTCCAATGGCGAAATGCCAGTGGTGAATATTAATTAGCTGAGGTTGACGTTGTTTAGTAACCTGCCAATGGCGAAGGCTTGTGTTATGAATAATACTCTAGCAGCCATCGCCATAGTAGGATTCGTAAACTTGAGTCAGGACGCTGCGCATCGCCTCACAGTCCGTGCGCGCCGTGCAACCTGCAACACAGAGTGACGCCAAGTCTGTTCAAGTTTACCGGCAAACATCGGCTGTTCAGGTAAGTGAACCTCAGGAGAATTCATATGCAAATGCGCATTTGACAGCTTTAATATTGACAACCGCTCAGTCTACCACAACTTCGTTTTAGTGAGCGAAAGACAGCAACTTGAAGCATCAAGCCAGTATTTGATAATCCATCCCCTGTGTGTGTGATTTATTAATGTTTTAGATATAAATCTCGCGTAAGCGCGTCTTTCTTCAACGTTTTTGGAGTCTCTTTGCGTAACCAGAACGCATATTTCATTAACAACTTTTGCAAACACTTTCACCTTACCTGTTCGCGCCGCTTTCTAATTCAGCGTCAAAGCAGTTGTCGTATAGGCGTAGTATCTCAGCTGACGCGCTAGTGATGGCAATAAAAAACAAAGAAAGAAACAAAAAAAAGTTTACGCTGGTAGCAAATAAGGTTTTGAGACAGTTTCTTCGTATAACAGTCATTTATAAGACTTAAAGGGACAGTTCACTTAAAACAAAAGACTATCATGATTTACTCATCATCATACAGTTCAAAATTAGCCTACTTACTTTCTTTTGCTGAAGAATGTACTGTAATGTAATCTATATGACACCATACGAGTCGTATTCTATGTTCCAGGTTTTCATAAGACATGATAGTTTGCTGGACAAACTATTTAAGTTGTTGTTCACTGATAATCTTGAATTACGTCCTTGTCGTTTGAGGAGTAGCTACAATGTCCGACTGATGAATGATTCGTTTGAATCGGATCTTCTCAATTAATCGCCAATTGATAGTCCAATGTACTGTAAAGGATTCGTGCAGGAATCAAACTGATCCGGTTCATTAGGTTAACTTGTTGACTCAATAAACTGGTTTCAACGGTCCGTGATCTTGCATCTGTTTTTGACTTGGCATCTTTTATTATTTGAGAAAAACATTTAGTTAAATAATAATAAAAAAATAAAAAATATATTATTAATAAATATTAATAAGCAATATTTATAAATAAATAGACAATTAAATTAATATAAAAATAAAATAAACAATTATTAAATCTATATAAATGAATTGCGTGTGTATATATATATATATATATATATATATATATATATAATTAATTCATACATATAATATATTTTGTCAGTATATATCCATTAGTTCTGTGGTGTTCAACATCAGAATATCCTCATCCCTGTATATTGATTATAGCTGTTTTTATGTATATTGATGGAAATGTGGGCAAAATAGAACAGACAAACAAGGATAGTGACAGTGAAATGGAAGTGCATGTACGCCAGTAATACGGGATTGAGCGTCTTTCACAGTTTGATGTCATGTTTTTGTATTTGTCCTTGGACTAAATAATCCTCTCATATTTGTAATTCTACAGTAGGTCTCATAATATATGCAACCTAAAGGTCTTTATACTGAATTTAAGCTCTGGTCTTTGTATGTTCAGACAACCTTTGTTCATTTATTAATTTGAATAGTTATAAATATATTAGAAATGTCCTAAATGGAAATACAAAATGACCAGCTGAATATGATTGCGTGCTGGTTAGAAAGTTTCATTCATGCATTATTTCAACAAAATTTGCTTAGTTTAATGCAGCCAGAGGCTTTGACCTTTTATGTCAGTTTCTGTGTGGGGTTGTTGCGCTCTCTCTTTTTCTTTCTCTCTTTCTCTATGTAATGTGAACATAAGGCAGAAGGTGTGGCTTCTCACATATTCTCCCTGAAGTGTGGTCTACCTGTACATAATTAATAGAGCACTTAAGTCCTTTCCTCATCAGGGCTAATTTGTTCAGCAGTGTTGCGTCATGCCTTGAAAAGCAAAACACAGTGTAGGCTCAAAGCACCTTGGGAAATGTTTTTTTTTGGAACCTCTTTTCATAAACACATATTAGTCCACCTTTGTTCTAGGCATCCTGAAGATAAATGTACCAACAGTGACAATAAGTAAGTGTTAGCAGGCACAGAATAGTATAGCGCACATGCTTATTTTTCCTCTTCCTTCCCTGCTTCCTTCCTTCTCCTTTTCATTATTCCCACACATCCTTTCTTCTTGGAGGAGTATCTAGAACGTTTAATAAGTCAGAAATATTGTATTATGGAACTCTGATCTATGCATTTTTGAAAGGAAAGAGATCTGTCTAATTCGACTTTGAGATTGTACTTCAGCTCAGCACAAAATTGTAACCCAAAGCTCTCAAATGTTCACGGGGATGTTATTATACCTGCTGTCTCCGTCAGAAATACAGGAGCTGGTGATGTGCACTTGCTTGCTCAAAAAGTGTGGAGTAGCACTTGTAGAACAATCATTGAGTTCCCTTTCTGCACGGCAGCATTACAGCATCTCTTTGCTGCTGTTTAGTATCTGTGTTAATCACACTCAAAAAATTTCAATCAACATCATGCTGCTTCTCGTTATACAGAAGACCTGATGTAAGATCCAGAGAGAAAATACTTGTCTGTACAGTATTTAACCTCCTCACCTCCACTAATGCTTATACAAGGTTAACAAGAACATCTTGGCCATTTCGATGATATCTTCAAATGAAAGGTCGGAGCACTTTGGGGTTATTCAAGGTCAATAAGAATATCTCGACAACGTCATAGATTTCCTTAAAGGTGAACTGTGTCAGCTCTGCGCCACTAGAAACATTACATGGAATTGGAAAAAAAATAAGGTTTGTTTTCAAGCAGTTTTCCCGAATGCCCCTCCTGTCTGTCATTGGTTGGTTTAATAAATATGATGTTACTTCATACACTGTCATCTATTTGAAAGGAAGGTTGATGCCCTGGAGATTTGGTGGTGGCATGAGATTTTTAATGTGTAACTCACAGGTTTACTGCAGGAATTGAGCTTCTTGGTGAGAACTGAACAGCGTGTGTCATCTTGTAGTGTGAAATGTGTCTGCAGCAGGGAAGCAAACTTGTCACCTTTTGGCGAACTTTGCTGCTTTGAATCCAAAATAGTTCATTTGTGTGATTTGCGTAGATCAGATGAGTTTTTAAAATTGGGGGAGGGGTATCAAACTGAAACCAAACTTGGCCCTATTAATTTTTCATGTTCTGGGTTTTATTGTGCATGATTCACATTACTTAAAATAAAATAGTGTTTGTTTTTTGTCATCTTTTATCATACAGTATGTAATAAGTTCCCCTGCCTCTTGAAAAAAAATACCTGTCTTTATCTGACATCATAAATTCCTTCTACTTTTTTTTTTTTTTTTAACCACTCTCCTATTCTATCATACTCGTACTCTACCGATCATAAGGTTGGGTCAGTAAGATTTATATATATTTTTTTAAAGAAATTACTGCTTTTACATAGGAAGGATGCATTAAATTGATCAAAAATGACAAAGGCATTTATAATGTTGAAAATTCAGCTTTGCATCACAGGAATAAATTACATTTTACAATATTTTTAAATAGGAGTTCTTTTAAAATGCAATAATATTTCTCAGTATTACTGTTTCTGCTGTATTTTTGATCAAATAAATGCAGCGTTGGTGAGACTTCTTTCAAAAGTGTTTTTTTTTTTCATTGAATATCCTGTTTTTTTTACTCTGAAATGCATCATATTATATCAATAAAACAGGTTGCAAATGGCAACATGTTCTCATTAAATGAATAATGTATAGGCTAAGCCTAGTTAGCGTGTTGTCATGATCACTGGAAACCGAGTTGCAGAACTCACCCACGTACAATTCCAGAAAAATATTGTTTCCTCATATTTCCGCAGTATTGGTTCCAGACCATACATTGTGCATTATTTACAGTAAACAACTCACATGGTCCATTCTTAGTAATTTGTTTCATACTCCACATGAATGTTATTGTTTGCCTCATGTTTTTTTTTTTTTTTCTTTTCTCCAGACACTGACTGTATTGTGGTTGGATATCTTTTCTGTGTGTTGCACAAAAGCCATGCTACCATGATGCCACTATAAAGGCTGCTTTTTTGGTATAGCTTGTCCCCCCTTTAGCTGTGAGATGCCTGTATAGGTGACTGGTAATTAGTCCCGTTCTGTCTGCCGTGATTTATGGAGCTCACCGTCATGCGTGAAAGTGATCCACGAGCCAAAAAGGCAGACGTTCTGCACAAGCGAACTAGTTATGATTTCATATTTTAGTAAAATTATTTAGGTTAACCTAGTACAAACTCAAACCATTAATCGGCCCTTTACTTTATAGTGTATTTTTGTGGCCTTTTTTGTTTCCACATTGGTTGCTACCATAATAGATGTCTCTGTATGAAGTCTGACCAAATGCTCTTCCTCAAGTTTTTTGAGACACATCTGACTCTATTGTTTGACGTTATTCCATGTTTTTTGATACAAATTTTTCTACCACTCTAGAATCTGTCACATTTCTACTGCCACGCAGTATATGCCATCATCTCGCCGCACCCCAGTAATGTCTATTAACATATGTCTCAGTTGGTCTAATAGTCATTTGTCATTGTAGCGCGATACTACCGAGAGTCTGATACCAGCTGAATTATATAAAAACTAATTTGCTGTTAAGGTCACGACTGCTGTGGAGTGGCAAGCAATTGTGACGTGACATCTGACGTGACCTGAATTAGCATGTATATTACTGTCAACACACACACATGTACGCATACCTTCGTCATTGTGTGCGTAGCTCCTTTGACCTTACATTTATTTTTACTGACGGAAAAGCCCGGGAGGGGGCTGCTGCTCCTGGCTGGGTATGGAATGGGGCAGAAATAAATTGCCTCCACATCTCCTGCGTCTCTGCGGAGTTTAACGAATGATAACATAGCTGGGAAACTAGGATATTGGGAAGGTCAGCTAGTTCTAGTAATTAGCAGGAGGGATGAAGTTGGAAGGTGAAAGAGGGAGAGAGGAAATATTCCTCTTTGGAAGGGCGTAATGAATCACTCTTACTGTATTTTTTTTTTCTGACAGGACTGGGGATATTTTGAGAGACTTATCAAATAATTGGAATGGGACAGTTTGGGGAGACAACAACAATATGGTTCCGGAAGTAAATGTCTTGTTTATTTTCTCCAGAGGGAAATTTGTTTTAACAATAACTTCTAAACCTTTCAAGACCATCTTGAAAGTTCTATCATGAACTTTGAGATTGCGAAGCAAAAGAACTGCTCTATTATATTGCTTATAATCAAATATTATAATTCATCTCAGAGCCTTCTGGTTTGGTTCCTGGTTTGGAAAAATATATTTTTTAAGTCCTCTGGAGAAAACGAAGAGGGAAAATATTTCCGTAACCCAGGGTCACAAACAAACAAACAAAAAAAATATTATTATTTTGGGCATCACTGTTGTGCCGTATCAGCCCGATCTCACGGCAATTCGCATATATTTTACGAGGTGGCTAATTCGAACGAATTCATACAATTTTTACTAAATCGTACGTATTTTACGAGTTGCCAATTCGTATGAATTTGTACGAATGACCTACACCTAACCCCGCCCCTAAACCTACCCATCACTGGGGTCTAGACAAATCATACAAAATCGTATGAGTGAAGTCATACAAAGTCGTACGAATTAGCCATCTCGTAAAATGCATACGAATTGGTCGTGCGATAGAGTTGGCTGTATAAATAATTTCATTGGCTTTCCCTGTGGCCCAGCCCTGCCTCGTCTTCTGCTCCCTATCCCCAGTGTGGATGTCTCTGTGTGCATCTTTGTTTTAACATCTATTAAGCTCCTTTTATTCGTTAGCCATTTTATTTTGTTCTTGCATTCAAGAGTCAAATTCTGAGCTACTGTAGGGGTCCCATCAAGCTGATGCTAAGTTGGCCAGTTCCTGCTTGTTAAAGCCCCAGTTTGTCACGTGCGTTTATATTTGTAATGTAGCTGTGAGAAATCACACCGCGTGCCGATGACAAGGGACAGATGCGATGGGTGCCGTGAGAGAGAGCAGCACAGAGACTGAGACATTACATTTCCCAAAGAGAGACAAACAGTTACAGTGTCTTTTGCATTATGAAATACTGCACAACACACATGTGAATTGACATGACAGATTTTAATGACTGATTTCAGTGACAGATTTTACATGGCAGATGCATAATGGATCATTTTTATTGTGTCTTCAAGAGTCCTATGGATGCCGCAAAATGTATGTATCTGACAGAGAATCAGGATTTTTGAGAAAAAATGCAAGCGAGACTCGATTTTATGTAAGGACACTGATTGGATTGTGAAAAGTGTAAAAGCCAGGTATTTAGGGTATCACCCCCCAATAATAATCCGTTTAAATAAAACATTTAAAAATAGATTTATGGTATCGCATGCACCAATACATTAGTCAGTTTTGACTTTGTTGACTGTATGATTTATGGTGAACTGTGGTGCTTTTTGTGGCAGATTTTTTTGTTCCCATTGTTTCCTCCCTATATCATAAAAAGAAGAAAAAAAAAACTTAAAATAATAGAAAGTTGAAATCTAAAGGTAAAGGAGTCAGCAATTTCAAACGATCCCTCTGTGGCATCCAATTAGATCCTCTTCAGCAACAGACCTAAAACTGTTACTCTGCATCAGCAAAATGAGGTGCAGTTTTCTTACTGTGGTGCACACAGAAATCAATTAACGCTCTTAGTTGTACCTCTTTGACTGACAGAAACTGAATTCATTCAAACCGTTTATACCGCGCTTAAACTGTTGCAGTGCTAATGATGTCAGTGCTTTTATATTTCATCTTTTTATATTTTTCCAAAATCTACGATGTAACCCTGATGTCAAAATGGCTTGCATCAGTAGCTCCTACAGTCCTAGTCTGGAAGCGAGGACAGAGTAGCCAGAAACCGCTTTGAGCTTCATAACCGGTGACAAATGCTGAGTCCTACTGTTTGGCTGTGTTCTGATTCACAGGGTCCCTACACAGTATTCACTGCTCCTCACATATCTGTATAAATTCACTTTAACATATTTGTACAGTTTGAAATCAAATTTAGATTCAGTCTTTTCTAACATTTAAGAAAGCAGTTCAGGTAAGTGCTGAGTCTGCATCCACTAATTCAGTTCAGCTCTAATCAGGTTGTGCGCAGCCACTGCCTCTTAAAACTCTTGGCTCAACTGGGCTTTCACTGATCTCCTTTTGATTGGCTACTGGCAGGAGGTGTCTGTCCTCACATAGACTTCTAGGTTCTTTAGATTTCCTGTCAGTCAGCTGTGGTTAGTGGGATGGAACCTTCCTCTCACTGCTAAAATCCAGGTCTGAGTAATGGACCTAAGAGAGGAACTGAACTGTAACAGCTGCCCCGACTGTAGTGGTTTATTTAGCATCGCCTCAGGTTAAATGTAACCCTGCAAAAATCTGATAAAAGCCCCTCTTCTCTATTCATATTTCAACATGTGCATTAATGATTTAAGTCATGAGTGTAGCTCATGTTGGAATTTCACCATGTACCTAATCCCAGATAATGGCATGCATGTAACTCAATCAGAAAGGATCCAGCACCAGACAGACTAGCCGCCTTGCTTCTTACACTCTTAAAAATAAAGGTCCTTTATTGGCATCTGTGGTTATATGAAGACATCCATTTGACATCCCGATTGCACAAAAGATTCTTTATAGTGGAAAAAGGATTATCTAAAAAGAATTTCATCTTTTAGAATATGAAATTCTTTAGATAAAATGTTCTTCACATTAAGAAAAAAAAAAGGTTATTCTAATGAAGGTTCCCTATAAGGTTCTTTGGAGAACCCAAAATGTTTCTTATGGCAACACTGCAATAACCCACTTTTGGATTTTTTTTTTTGTTTGTTTTTTTGTATATAGTATATTTTGTTCACATATTTTAGTGCTGTCGAATGATTAATCGCATCCAAAATAAAAGTTTTTGTTTACATAATATATATATATATAAATATGTATGTGTATTGTGTGTATTTATTATGTATACATAAATACACACTCACACACAGTATATATTTTGAAAATATTTACATCTGTGTGTGTATATTCATTTTTATATTATATATAAATATATAAACATAACATATTTTTCTTAAATATATACATGCATTTGTTTGTATTTATATATACATAACTATACACAGTAAGCACTCTGTCACACTATGCTACTGTGAGGAGTGAGGAGACGTAGGAGTTAACACAAAACGAGTCTTTAATCATCCAAGAGGGTACACAGGGCAAGCAGGAACAAATGTGTAGCACAGCATTTGACGTTAGACACCGGACAGGAAGCAAGGGGCAGACCACTCTATAAATACACAACTCAACGAGGAGATAACGCGACACACCTGAGACAAATGAAACACACTAGGAGCAGGAACAGGAAGAACCAGATATGGGCTCAATGAAACACGAGGGAGAAACTAGGACATGGAGAGCACATGGGGAGCAAAACAACAACAAAACCCTGACATTACTCCCCAGGGGTGCGGGCGCCCTGGAGGCTGGTGCAGGATGGAGACAAGGAAGGCTTCCAGGGCGGATCAGGCAGTCCAGGGAGCCACGGCAGAGCAGGGAGCTCAGGGGGCCATGGTGGAGTAGGCAGTCCAGGGAGCCATTCCGGAGCAGGGAGCTCAGGGGGCCATGGCGGAGCATGCAGTCCAGGGAGCCATGTCAGAGCAGGGAGCTCAGGGGGCCATGGCGGAGCAGGCAGTCCAGGGAGCCATGGCAGAGCAGGGAGCTCAGGGGCCCATGGTGGGATAGCTTCCGTGGCCTTGACCTCGGCACTCAGCCTGGCCCCTATAGCCACCCCCCCAAAAAAAAAAAATTCCTTGGGGGAAATCTCAGGTTCCCTGGCTGGAACTGGCTCTGGGCTTGACTCTGGTTCAGAGGCCCTCCGTGGGTTTGACGTCGGAGCAGTGGCCCTCTCAGGGCCATACTTGGGAACCGGAGCCCTCTCTGGGCCAGACCTGGGAACCGGAGCCTTCTCTGGCCTGGACTTGGGAACAAGAACCCTCTCTGTCTCTGTGCTGGACGTAGGAGCAGGAGCCCTCTTCGGGCCGGACCTGGGAACAGGAGCCCTCTCTGGGCTGGACGCAGGAGCAGGAGCCCTCTCTGGGCTGGACGCGGGAGCAGGAGCAGGAGCCCTCTCTGGGCTGGACGCGGGAGCAAGAGCCCTCTCTGGGCTGGACGTGGGAACAGCAGCTCTCTCTCGACTTTGGTCAGGGGCTAGAGCCATCTCTCGTTTCTGGTCAGGGGCTAGAGCCATCTCTCTACTCTGGTCAGGGTCTGAGAGTGCAGCAGCTGGCGGGCTTGACTTCCGAGCGGCCGGCGGGCTTGACTGTGGAGAGGCCGGGGTTTTAGGGCTGAGGACTGAGACGGATCTTGGGACTGGAGTCAGGAAAAGGGAGGCTGAAAGGAGTGCGGCCCTGCCCGACTGGGACATGGGGTCTGCCCGGTCAGACTTCCATCTACGGCCTCAGGGGTACCTCGGAGGTGACAGGTGGTCGGAACCCTTGCTTAGGTATGTGGGGGTTCCTGGCGTGGGGTGAGCTAGTGATGGATGAGGAGACTTTAAATTCTCCTTTATTTCTTCTACTTCAAAATCTGAACAATTTAAATAGAGAACAAGATTAATCAGCTCGATCAAGGGAAAATCACACGTGGGGAAATCGCAGTGGATCGTATCTTCATCCTGCCCCAACTGAAAACAAGCACCGAGTGCAGCGTCGTGCCAGCTCACCCGGTTAGACAGCTCGAGGAAATCCTCCACATACCTCTCCAAAGGCTGGCCACCTTGCCGCAGGCACCACAACCAATCGTCAGCTTCTGTCATCCTTATCTTTGGTTAGTGGTCCGGTGTTCTGTCACACTATGCTTCTGTGAGGAACGAGGAGACATAGGAGTTAACACAAAACGAGTCTTTAATCATCCAAGAGTGTACGCAGGGCAAGCAGGAACAAACATGTAGCACAACATTTGACGTTAGACACTGGACAGAAAGCAAGGGGCAGACCACACTATAAATACACAACTCAACAAGGAGATAAGACACACCTGAGACAAATGAAATGCACTAGGAGCAGGAACAGGAAGAACCAAATATGGGCACAATGAAACACAAGGGAGAAACTAGGACATGGGGAGCAAAACAACAACAAAACAGGTCCATAACCCTGACACACACACACACAAACAACAGGGCTTGATATTAAGCATTCTCATGTGGTTGTCCTTCGGACAAGTAAATTTGTCATTTACTTGTCCGAGTATAAAAGTTACTTGGCTGGAGAGAAAAAAAAGAAATTTTAATTGAGTTATAAATATAATTATTTATTGTAGTTATACAAAACACATTTAGTTTTAGTTAGATTTTTCTTTTTAAATAAAATGAAAAAAAATAATAAAGTGTGATAATACTGTTATATTTTAAAATGAGAGTATTAATTACAAATACAATTATTTTATATTAAACTTAAAAATAAAATGCTAATATTTACTACTTTTTTATATGAATTTTCAAACTTAAATTTTATTTTATTTTTTAATTAGAGTTCAATTTAATCAGACAATTAGTATAATAAGACATTTGGGCTGTTACCAAACAAATGAAATCAGTATCAACAAAATTCATCTTTGCTATGCAGAGGAAACACAGAAGCTGGGTAAATATATCTATTCCACTTCAGATGCACTGTTAATGCAGCTCTGAGGGACATGGAATGCTTTAATCTGCAGTTACAAATGAGTAAATAATGTTTTAATTCAAAAAAACTTTGAAAACTGATATTTGAAATTATTTAAAAAATAAAAAAAATACTGTAAATGTGAAATTAAAACCACCAGCAGGTGGCATCAAGTCACTGTTTATAAGTGAGTCATTGCGACTGAACCGAATCATTTAAACGGTTGATTCATTCAGGCACGAAACGCCGTCATGTTGCTCAGAGACGCAAAACGGTGCTGTGGCTGTGTTTGGAATTATTTTTGTTGGTGAAACAGAGCAAAAACAGGAAATATGGTGTCTAAAACGCAAGTCTCTTAAATGTTAATTTCTTGTTTATTGAACTGTTATAAAATCACATTTGTAATCATGATGGTTTTTGGAGCAAAAAAAAAACAGCGCTCGATCTTCGTGTGAAACTATATGAAATTATATAAATATATACATTTTCTGCTCCCATATCTTGAATTTTCTGATCATTCTTCATGCATTAATACTGAATCATGCAGTGAAAGAACGCACTCGCACGTGAACTAGTCTAACCTAGAAGACTTTACGCGTGCACTCTGTAGGTGTGTTTTATTTGATTCTTGCAATACAGTTGTTAAAACAACAATTAGAAAATTATCGCAAACAATATATATCGCAGACCCCATAACAAAGGCTATATCATAAATAAAGGCAGTTATTATTGTTTTTGTTATTGAGCTTTTCAAGTTACTTGTCCGATTGGGCAAGTAAATTTCTCTTTCACTTGCCCGTCCAAAACATTCACTTGTCCCGGACAAGCGTTAATGTCGAGCCCTGAACAAAAACCGATATTTTGGATGCGATTAGTCGTTTGATAGCACTAATATATTTGTATATGGTCTACAATAAAATATATATATATCAACTAATATATTTAGAATCAACGTTTTTATGTGTCTTTTAATGTTTAATTATATAAAATAATAAATAATAAAGTTTTAATTATATTTGAGAAGTCTGCTGTACAATAGTAGTGTAATTCTGTTGCAATTTCTTTAAGTTAAGCCAAACTTTTTTTATCAGGTTGTTGTGAAGAGCGTTGAGTTTCTGTGTATACTGTATGACAATAGTTTTGTCAAATAAAATTGTGAAATGCTTGTGAAGTGAACTTTCAGAGTAGCTCTGGAAATGAAGTTTGTGTGTACTTTCCTCATACTTTCCTCCTATATTGAGATGCAGATGCTGAAAACACCATGAGCATCACACAAACTTGAGTAGGTGCAGTAGATGAAACTGCTCATTCACACAGAGACATGCGGAAGATGCAGACTTCATATTAAATCGCAGTCTTTTTGTGCTTTAATTATCATAGACCCTAGTCCACATTGGACTTTAGTTTGTTGTATAACCCTGCTTTTGATTTTCGTTCAATTTCTGTGACATTCTGTGTTATAGTGTAAATTCTATTTTTATAACTGGATTCTGAGATTCTGTCCACATTTTCCATTGCGGAAATCCTAGGGCCTTAGACACATGCTGTCTTAGAATGAGTTCAAATGAAGATATCTTACAAGGCTGCATAATCATGTTACGTGTGTGCCCATGATGCCTTAAAATGCTGCCTACATAGTTTTTGGAAGAGCTGTTGGGTCTTTTTATAGGTCTGCACAGGTGGTATATGCGTATGTGGCCCAGAAAGTGTAAAAAAACCCCAGAACTAAATAACAGAACTAAAAGTTGGGTAAATATTGACGTAGAATGTACGAGATTTATAATATACGGACTGCGGATTAAAACAGGATCTAGACTTTAATCAGAGAGCAAGGAGTCATTTGTTAAATGTGATTTTGAGGAAGGAAGCAGCTTGCGGATCAGATGAGCCGAGGGACGGTTTGGCTCAGTGACAGATGGGAAACATTAGGGCTCCTCTAATCCTTTCAACATTGACACCAGAGTGTGCGAGAGGTAACTCACACCCACAGCGCCTGAAACCAACGCACAAAGCAGAAGACCGTACGCAGAATATCTCTTAAAGCTACCGAAAGAGCAGAACTGCTGCATGGGTCAATGATATGCTCTGTTTGAAAAGAGAGCATTCAGCGCAGCTTTATATACACACTGGAGGCAGAATTAATGCAGTTCTATCAAGGGTTCAAAGTTTGGGGGTTAGCATGACCCAGTTAGCCCCTGCTGGTAGATGTTGTAATTGCACCATAAAGTGGCAAAAAGCATTTTCTCCGCTGAATGCCATTCAAAAGTTATTATTCAATCTGATAAAATAACATTTTTTTTGCAAGCAGTCTTTCTATCATTCTGTCTGCCTGTCTATCGTTCGTATTGTCTGTCTGTTCTGTCTGCCTGTCTGTCTTTCTTTTTACTTGTCTGTCATTCTGTCTGCCTGTCTGTTGTTTTTGTCTGTCTGTTCTGTCTGCCTGTCTGTCTTTCAGTTTGCCTGTCTGTCATTCTGTCTGTCTTTCAGTTTGCCTGTCTGTCATTCTGTCTGTCTGTCTTTGTATCATTCTGTCTGTCATTCTGTCAGACTGTCTATCGTTCTGTCTTTGTCGTTATGCCTGTTGTTCTGTCTGCCTGTCTGACGCTCTGTATGCCTCTCTATTGTTCTATATGTCTGTCTGTCTATCATTCTTTTTATCTGTCATCCTGTCTTTCTGTTGTTCTGTCTCTCTATTGTTGTATCTGTTTTTCGATCTATCATTCTGTAGTTCTATCTCTGTCATATCTTTTTTTTTTTTTTTTTTAATTGCAATTCTGTACTTTGATTGTTACCATAATTTAAATTCAGTTGAAGGAAATAAGCAACTGCCATGATTGGTAATGCTAATGGATAGATTCTCCAGATATTGTAGGCTTTCTTGCTTGTTACCTACTGAGGAAGTCCTTAATATGATCAGCCGCATTACCTTCTGGACTGACCCTGGGCTGCACCTCACTGGACCACTTCTCTCTCACTGTCAGGTGTTAGTGGATGTGATGTAAGAAGCTGCTGGTTAATCTTTCATGAATCATCTCCTATAAAGGAAACCGTAGCAATTGAGCCTACTTTACCACCCTTCCTGATTATATCTTAGCATGAGTTACAATTTCATTTTTAAATTTCTGCTGAAGAGAAGGGACCATACTGATTCAGTTTTCCTCCTCGGATTTTTGATGGTTTTGGATGTCGTTCACATGAATTTAATTTTTCATCAGGCATCATTCTCCTAGAGAGATTTTACTACTGTAAGACATTTTATGAATGCTAGTAAATAATGAAATGCATTTGAATTATTTAATTTATCATCGGCCGTGCTTATTTTACGTGGAGTCCCATGTTCACTCATTCTTGGAACATGAAGCTTAAAGATTATCTGTCCAGCGAGGACGCAAGTCATTTAGATTAAGAGTAATCTGATTGCATAGTAGGTACAAATTATAGCACAAAGGGCCACACAAGTAGGGTAACAGCCGGCCTTTGTAAGCCCCATCTCTCAGATGATTGGTCAGCGATGGATTACTAACTCGGAGATAATTATGCGGGTAAATCCCAAATCCTGAATACACAGCAGCTGTACGGACAAACATGGCCTTTTTTCGTGTGCTGTTATGATATTGAAAATACTCTCAACCCCTTTCTTCCTCTCCCTCTGTGTGGTATGATTGTAAATCGTTTATGACTGCTAATCCAGTTGCTTTTTCAGTACACAAATATGAATGATATTGCACTATGCCTCATCCTATAATTAAATGCCCTATTCCTGACCCCCTAGTAAAATACTGGGAAAACAAAGTTGAGGAGATTTGGCCGTGTATTATCTGATAACAGAGAAAGCATTTATTTATTTATTTATTGCTTATTTCGCAATGTTGAGTAATTGTGTAATCAAATTGAGGGTTAAATTTGCCCCTTTTTCCATTTTGCCCCCATTTTCCCCACTTAGTTTTCTCCCTTCTTTGTTTTTTCACTGTTTTTATTGCAAAATTGCTTTGTCTTAGTTAAAAACTATCTGCAGCCCAATCAGCATTGACATAGCATGACTTAAATCAAGTAATTGATGTTCTTTTCTAGACAAACTTTAAATAAGAATTTTTGGTTAAATATTGTTTGTCCTCCTCTGGGCTCTTTACATTGCCTCAACTTAAGTCTATTGATAAAATGTCCACCTTGTCCTGTCTTTGGACCCTTTTTAATAATTCATCTGTCATCTTGGTTTACGGCACGTATAGTCAGACCAGGTTCATTAGGATGTCCCACAGCAAGGTGAGTCAAGCCTGAAAACCTTTACTCCTTCAGAAAACCAGCCTGCTTCTCCTGATCTCTTTCT
Source organism: Tor tambroides (assembly GCA_021397915.2). Taxonomy (NCBI): domain Eukaryota; kingdom Metazoa; phylum Chordata; class Actinopteri; order Cypriniformes; family Cyprinidae; genus Tor; species Tor tambroides. Next base: position 157,988 of record JAFVLL020021760.1, read on the forward strand.
CACCCCAAAAAAAATAAAAATAAATAAATATAAAAAAACACTGCCGTCTGAAAAATGTTCTGCTGCCAGAGTCATTTAGTGGTCAGTCTGACCAAGCAAATTTCCACCTCCAGCCAAAGAATCTGTCAGGCATTCTGTCTCACTAGTAGAACACTGTGTTATGAGCATTTATCTGTCTGTGTCAGGGTTCAAATACTTTTCAGTGACCTTTCTAATTTGTTTATGGTTTCTATAGAAAAGACATTTAAAAAATCTAAATCTGACTGATTCGCTAATGAATCATTCAGACCAATTTGTGATTCAGTATGAATGATTAAATGAAATTGCAGACTTGAATGATTGGCTCATAAATTAGCTCAATATGGAAAAGTAGAAAGAAAGAGAGACATGCTGGTGACCAATTTTGGCTTTTCCCCCCACTCACATAGCATCTAATGAATTATTTTGAAGCAAAACATGAAAGCAGAAAAATATATTTAATAATGCTCATTTCAATGACTTCTACCTCCTTCCTTAATTTTCATGACTTTTCTAGGCTTGAAAAACACATGACTGTTTTGTATTTGTGATGATGCATGTGTGTGCAGGTGTGCTTATGCATCTTTCCTCCTTGCTTTACCCCCCAGCTCTTCAACCCCAGTTACAGGAAGTGCCACTAATGCGAGGAACCGTCTCCTTGTGTGCTTTCAAATAGGGTGGTTTTTCCTCACACTGAAGGGCAAAAGGAGACATTTTTCTCCTCCTTTGGCTCAGTGAGAGAGCTGACAGCCTGGTTCTGTCAGGCGATGAACTGTCAGGTAGAGTCTTTTCTCGTTTTTCTTGCTCATAGAGCATGTGGCTCTTATTCATCAGTAATGGCATCACGTTCTTCTCCTGTCTAAGCAGCCTGTGAGCTTCTGGGCTAAATACAATGACCTTGACCTGTATCAGGCTCTTTGGCAGAGCGGCCACACTACTACGCTCTGATCTGTGACCAAATAAACATGCATAAGCTATTAGCATATATGTTATTTACTTTTTGCATTACAGTACTTGCAAGGGCCTCAAACATTACAATTTTTATGCTATTTTACTCCAAAACGTTTTGACTAATTCAGCCCAAACTAAATCTACAGACTCCATTTAATTTTAATTTATTGATAATTAATTATTCAATGGGTGTTCACACTGACTAAGAGCAAAGTAACTTGGAATCACTGGATTGGATTGTTGACAAGAGGATATGGGTGTGTTCCAGTGACCATGGGTGTAAAATACATGTAAATTTGTCCCCCGCACTTTTTTGGGAAAGTGTGTCCAGATAGAGGTTTTTAAGGGCCAGTGTGAATAAATCTAGATTTAAATTCAAAGAGACAGGATAGCCTGTGCATGACCTGATGTTTTTATTCGTATCCAGAATTAGAACGTGAACATGGAGCGCTCAACACTCTCACGCAATGTTATGTTTCATTCATTCGTGAAGCCTGAGGGCGCTCTCACGCAGAAAGTCCAAAACAGACTCATAGAAGTAATAACTTATGACGTGCCTGGAAATCCCTAATATGGACAAAGGCATCCAGATATCACTGTATAAGCTGAATAAAAAGCAGAAACCTTTTGACTGATGAAACGTGAAGACATTAAACACTTGATTGCGACAATATACTGTATGTTTTATGTGTGTTTTTAAAGTCATCTTCAGGTAATAAAGTATATTAATATTAAATATAATAAAATATTATAGAACAAAAATGATTGGTTATTGTCCAGCAGTGTATTTGATTTCTTAGCCAATTAAAAATAAGAAATAAGAGAAAAATAAAACTTGTCAATAAAAAAAGGTATTAGCACATTTGACATTTCTGTTCCCCTCACTTTTAAAATGATGGCTACACCCCTGCCAGTGATGTTGTAGAATAACCACAGTTGTCACCACAGACCTTATTTCAGGCATTTAGATAGAAATTCATTTAAAAATCAACTGACTGAGGATGATGTGCTAAAATGCTAACTCATTTCTGGATTTTGGCGTACAAAAATGTCATCCTTGCAGCACTCTCTTCATCTGTCAGTCATCTGTGATACTGAAAAAATCATTTTTTGACAACATACTGGTACTTTTGACATCCTTAGTGCAGAAAACCTGTGTTAATGGCCCAATAGTTGATTCTCGTGCACAGAGAAAGACACATACTAAGTGCCATGACAATGGTCTAAATGCTCTTTTTTTTTTTTTTTTTGCTGCTTTGCAAGCACTGCTGTTTTCCTCAGCAAATGCAGATCTAGCCTCTATAACAGCACAGCTTTCAACTTGCAAGTGTTTCTTCTCAGCTGCCTCGTATACTGTTGCATTTTCGTCAGCATCACCTTCTGCTCTAAATAGCTCAGCTATATTGACATTCATAAGCAATCGACGGATGCTGTCATCAAGGTGATGCCCTGCCTATGAAACACAACTCATCGGACACATATACCGTTACACGTTTGGCAGACGTGACCGCGATTGCAAGGGCACGCATGCTCTCTCAGCGCCTCTCTGTAATGGTACACTCCGACTGTTTGCATGCTGCTGCAGCGCACATGTGAATGCCGTAGGGACTTTAAGGGTGGAAATGTTTGTATCGCTCTGCTCTGGTTTCGAGGACTGAGGTGTGGTTGTTTTGTTTCGCTGGTGCTGGATGGGGAATCTGGTTTCAAGGGATTATAGCATCTTGATCCCCATCTAGATTGGTGATGGTCCGCAGGGCAGTTCATACAGGATGCATTCTTGCATTGAAACAGATGCAGTGCAACAGTGTTTTTTTCCCATATGTCTTTTATTCCCATAATTCACACACATCTTATACACATATATGAAGTGTAGGCTATATATATATATATATATATATATATATATATACACTATCATTCAAAAGATTTGAGTTGGTAAGATTTTTTTAATGTTGTCAAAAGGAGTATCTCATGTTCTCCAAGGTTGCATTGTTTTATAAAAATACAGTAAAAATAGTAATATTGCTAATTGCTATTACAATGTTATAAAACTGTTTTCTATTTTAATATATTCTAAATTGCAGTTTATTTCAGTGATGGAAAATTCCTCCAGTCTTTGGTGTAACATTATCCTTCAGAAATCATGTGTTGATTTGGTGCTCAAGACAAGGTTCTTCAGTATTGAAAACAGTTTTATGTTTATTAAAAATAATATGCTCGAATTGTTTTTATATATATATATATATATATATATATATATATATATGGGTTGTTGTAAGCTAGTTCACCCTGTCACAGGTCAACGCGTTCCTTCTCTGTGTACAGTCAAGCAATAACTCCTGGAATTGCACTGGCTTCTGTGTGGGTTTGTGAATGCAGCCACTGTGTGTGGAGAGCTGGCACATGGTGAGGTCTGCATAGAAAGCTGGACATGAGGTTTGGTTTGACAGAAAAAATAAAACTGTTTATAAAATAGCTTTCAACAGATTTTCAATTTATTTTCACTATTTTCACTCTCAGAAAATAAGGTACTAATATGTACTTTTTAAAGCACTAACATGCATCTTCAAAGTACTACTTTGTACTATTTAGGATAGAAAAATAGTACAAAGATGTGCTTTGATGAGCTTTGTACCTTTTTTTTTTTTTCTGAGCGTGTAATATTATTTTATTTTTAAGCAATTAAAAAAATCTGTGGTAGTTATCTGTTGTAGTTTAATGCAACAATCTTTATCAACAGCATATGTGGCAGTTGTCAGTGCACTTTTTAAATCTTCACATAAAAAATGTTTTTTTTTGTGCTGTAAAGTTTCTAAATCACTCTTTTAATGGTGTCACTACTGGTTATGTGCTGTCGATTTGCTGCATATAAGCATTTATTTCATGGCACATATATTACACAGATTACAAAAAGTTACAAAAAATGTTTAGTGGCATTAGAGCGGCTTTTTCTGTAGACTTCCACATGTTTTGTGTTGTTTTGTTTTTAGAAATTGAGCGTTGAATCAAAATAATTTTCTATGCTGATCAACAGAGTTCATACTTAATCTAGAACATTCCCTTAACTTCAGAGGCCTTTAAACTTGAATGTTGTCCTCAAATCAAGGTCATAAATTGGAACCATTCAAATCTCCTGTGTTTTCTCATGAATTTTATTTGTACTGTCCCCTTGAACATCCTGAACACATTTCTACCTCCTCTGGTTTGGAGAGACAGTCTGATGGTGTTGAGTCTAACCTTGCTCTGTTGCAAATGTCGAGAATGTCACACTTTCCCATTCAGGTTGCCTGCTGAGAAAGTGCCCACAAATGTTGTTGTTTTTCTTAGACGTGCCAGCTAAACCAAGAGAAGGGTTTACTCAAGTCTGGAGCATTCCTCTCAGACGGTGAAACATGTGCGTGACAAATGACTGGACATGTACCTCCAAACCAGTAGCGTCCTTTCCTCTCGTATGCTCTCTCTCCTTTAGATTTTATTGCATGAATCAGCTGCAAATGTTGTTTTTCTCAAACATGCCAGCTAAAGCAGAACGAAGTCCAAATTAGTCAAACGCACCAGACACATTTTCAGACAGCGCAATGCATCCGTACTTAGTCACAGAATTGGAGAAAAACACAATTACACCGCTTTACCATCAAGCAGCTTGTGCCTGAGTTCCAGTATGTGACAGAGCCATGAAATACATACTTTGGGCCACAATGGAGTCACAGTTGAGTGAGTTTTACAGTAAGTCTGCAGTGAGAGGGTGAGATTACATGGAAATGGCATGTGTGGTGGTTTTTGTAAGCAGCGCATGAGCTGTAAGTTGGCAGCATAGTAGCCAAAGGCCTTCTGTGTGCCTCAGCCACTCAACTCACTTTCAGTCATAGTGTTAGGAATGGAGAACCAGATTGTATTTTTCCAAGAAATACAGTAACCACCTTGATTTTAATGAAGCTTAGTTTTTTCACTTGTTCTAGTTTCGTAATTTACATTTTTATTTCATTATTTAGTAAATAGTATGTATAACGGTTACTCTTTCTGTAGGTTACATTTTTAGGCAAATAGGTGCCATGCTTATGAGTGATTTATTTAATCATTTATTCAATGATTTGTTTTAAAACATTGATTCATTCTGATAATAAATTAGTTATTTGTATTTTTGAGTGAGTCATTGAATCATTCATTCAGCCGATTGATTAAAACACTGATTCATTCAGAAACTAAACTAGTGATTGTCTTTATAAGTAAGCCATTGAGCCATTCATTCAGCTCATTCATTCAAAAACACCAAAACGTGAATAGTTAACCTGAATATTTAAGTAATAATTGTATTAAAGGTGGGGAAAGTGATTTCTGGAAGCCAATGTTGACATTTGAAATCACCAAAACAAACACGCCCCTACCCCAAAAGGGTCTCACCCCCTATTTTGATAGCTCCGCCCCACACATACGTACGGCAACGATTAGTTCTGTGAAACAAAGCAAAACTCATTATAATCAGTGATGCTGTCTACACTGGATGCCGCGACACGACAAATTGCCGACAGTATACTGCTGCCGCGTTCTATTTATGACACATTGACACAAATTTCAAATGATTTTCAACGGTCGCTTTGTCACGTCCGGTGTAGACACGGTGTAAGCCTTCTTTTGTTCCGCAGACGTTTTCCTCTTTTGTTTTTTATCCGCCATCTCTATCTTTCTGTCGTCGCTCGGCAAGGCTAATGTCTGGCCTGTGCACTGAACGCTTTCTCCCCTGCATCATGAGTAGACACGCCCCTTACTGCTGATTGGCTACAAGTTTGTTTTTGTACTTGGCCCCGACTCAGTTTTCTAAAGCGTTTTTGAAAATACCCCACCTTTAATGTTGTTTAAAATGCTATTTATTTTCAGCAGTCAATACTCTAGTCTTCAGTGTCACATGATCCTTCAGAAATTATTCTAATATGTGGATTTGCTGGTCAAGAAACATTTTTTATTATTATCAATGCTGAAAACAGTGATTCTGCTTAATATTTCTGTAGAAGCCATGATTTTTTTTTTCTGAGTTCTTTGATGAATAGAAAGTTCAAAATACAGGATTTATTTTAAAGGAGAAATTTTTGTAACACTATACATTTCTTTACTGTCACTTTTGATAAGTTTAATTAATTCTTTCTGAATAAAATAATTTCTTTAAAAAGTAAAATAAAATCTTTCTGACCCCAAAGCTTTGAATGTAATGTAGATCTGGGAGCAGCTGTGTGGGCATGCACAGGCCTGTACTCTGTTTTCTCTCTTTCTCTAATTCTGTCTTTCTTGTTTGCAATATGCATCCTCTACTGATCTAACTCTCACAGCCCCTCTTTTTTATTTCTGTCTCTTTCACTCTATTTTTCCATCTTTTCTTCAGTGCCCTCTTCACTCTCTCTCTCTCTCTGTCTGTCTCTTTCTTCGTCAGCTTGTCTCTCCATGGATCTCTTTGATAATGAGTGGTAAATACAGTCAAGTCTCATAACCGTTATTTATAGTCTGTCTGAGTGTGTGTGTGCTCATGTGCGTGTGACTGTCCATGCGATAGCCTATTTTATTTTCTCATTGATCATTTTGTTTTTGTTTAGTGATATGCAGTCTGTTTTATAGGTCTGAATTGCTGTTATCAAGTGAAAATCATTACTGCTGATTTTAAACGTGTTTTATGTACAGACTCAATTATTTTAATGTATTTCTTTGTTTCTGACTGTTTACCTGAAATATTAAATGACAAAATGGCGATATTTAATTGAACAGCACAGCTCTTTTCAACATTGATAGATGTTACGTGAGCACCAAATCAGCATATTAGAATGATTTCTGAAGGATCATGTGACACTGAAAATTCAGGCCATCACAGGAATAAATGACAAAACTCTTATTTTAAATCACAATAATATTTCATAATATTACTGTTTTTACTGCTTCTTTTCCGGAACATTTCTGTGATGCATTGTGGTAACGGTTTAGAATTTCCACCTAGGCCAATATATGAGGCAAATTATGAATTTCCCTGCTTTTATTGTTACGAAACACAGATCAAAATGTTCCTTCACTGGTAGTTAGTTTGTAAGTGCAAACACAACTGACATTTTGTGCAGGAAATGGAAAAAATCTAGATTCTGCAGGTCTTTCATAACACCATCTTTCATTACAACACTTGTTGGAGAGGAGAAATCCAATAAGTTTGGTGAATTATAATTTTTCACACTGCTCGTGCTCAGTTTCCAATTAGGGAAGTTGAAAATACCGGTACCAAGGTAAATATATAAATGTACTATATCAATACAACACTTTTTAGGCAGAAACATCCAATAAAAGAGGTGAATTATGAATGTTCGACTTTGAGTTACTGCTGTGAAGCTGAGACAGATAATGTAAGAGGAAATGTTCCTTCCCTCGTAGTTAGTTTCTGCGTGTGCTGAATCTGAGAGGTCACTCATCAGGAACGCAGGCTGTGTGTAACCGGCGGAGCAGGTGCAGTGGTATTTCCACACGCTTCAGCATTGTGAAAGACCCCCATCAACACAACTAATGCCGATCCGATGCTCCACTAAACTACTATCTGTTCTGTCAGCTTTTAAGGGCCAGCGTATATTTTTGACAGCGCCACAAGGTCAAACGCAAGACGACATATGTCTGCTGAGCTCACGATCTTATCAGCGCAAGAATTTTCCATACAAAACTGCTTATAGTGGATTGGTGTAAATGGCTGTATAATATCCACGTGCCCTGGTCAAAGGCACATTGAGGACATCTGTGAACAGCTTAGCAATTGAGACTCTTCAGTCCTCACCTGACACTGCTGTAAGCTGCCGACCCTCCATTAACAGACCACTTCCTGTCCAGATGTTACGCATGTGCGTGCCAAGCCCTCCCTGCATGTGACAGATGCACACGGAGTGGAAAACTTTCACATTCATTTTCTTTTTCTGTGTCTCTGCTAAGAGCTTCCAGTGAAAGGCATTAGCGCGGAATTAGGCTGCAGAAACACGTCCGCGGCCTTTCCATCTGTGAGATTTTAGCTGTGGGTTTCGTAATGGGCCGTAAGGCACGGCTGACCGGGTGCGACACGAGTGTCTCTCCATCTTTATGATTCCTGGGAGAGCTTTGAAGTAATTTCTTACTTTTCTGATGTGCTTTCTAGCATTTGCACCGTGTTATAACCAGGTGCAGTGTGAATAGCTAAAAATTTGTTGTTTAATATATAATCATTTGGAGTGGAATAATTTTTATTTTTTTTTTTAAATGGCCAATCAATTTTATAGCACAAATTTTATGTTCAAGTGTCCAGATATGCAGACCTTTTTCAGTTTTTGATGTATGATTGTTTGTAATAAATTATGGAAATGAAAAATGTCTTATGAATATTTTAATTATTTATAATCAGTTAAGTCTGTTGTTTCTTGGTCTTGAATATATTCTGTGTTTTAGAATTTGCAATTAGAGATGAATGTCATAGCAGTGAATGCTGATGAATGCATACTATTGCTAATGCATAGGGTTAGATTTTTTTAAAGAAGTTGTGGCATTACTTTTTAAAGTTCCAGTGATGCATACTTTGCAAGGATTCAGTGATTTAAATAGAATTAAATAATCAATAAAATACCCTGCAAAAACAGAGTAGACTTGTTTGCTGTTTATAGACACTAGTGTTGTATCAGAGACAAGTGTGATTTCCCAGGACATCCGTTTTAGATTCTGACTTTTTATGTGTAGTATTCCAAAAAAAAAAAAGCTTCATATCCATCTTTTTCTCCTTCCTTCTCTATTTTCTATCTTCTCTCTCTGTCTCTCTCTCTCACTGTCTGTGGTCTCTAGATGAAGAGTGATTTTTAGTTACTGTTGCTATTTTTATTCCACTCCCACAACTTGGCATAGAACTCAATATCTGGGTAAAGCTGGTAATTAAGCCCAAACTGTTATAGAAGCTAAGGGTGCCAAAGCATTAACATTTACCTTCTGTGGCTCTTAAATATTGCCTGCAGTATATTCGTCAGCACCTGCCCACACAAAGGTCACCCATCCAAACTCTGTGCCAAGGGCCACAAACCATTATACTTCAGACATGTGTTTAGTGCTGATTCCTGATTCATTGTTGAACCACAGGCATGCCTCTGTTTGGATATTATCATCTCTAAACAGAGTGTAGATAAACTCTCACTTTTTTCATGGTTCCCTAAGTTCCTTTCTCTCTTTTTTCGAGATGAGTATTTCCCCCATGTACATTCTATGAGTGCGTTGCAACAAAACTAGATCACCCCCATTATAATCAGCAAAGCTGTCTAGACTGGAAGCACCAATTCTGTCTTATCGTGTCACAACGTGAAGCGCCTTCACTTAATAAATGGACTCTAGCTACTCTACATAGAAAGATACTGTGGGTATACTGCTTTGTATGAGATATAATCACATGAGTGCCTAGTATGAGATGTAATCATATGATTATTCGTATGACACAGCTGATTGGTTTCTTTTCACATCAGCAGGCGATGAGCTTACTGCTCTGCATTCAAATACTCATCTAGTGCTTGCTGTAGCAGTTGCAGCATGCTTCAGAATCCCTCCACCTTCCCCAGCTCCACCTGTCTAGATCTGCTACGGAGTGATTTCATGTATGTTAGGGGCTATTTCATATGTTATATGTGACCCTGGACCACAAAACCAGTCTTAAGTTGCTGGGGAATATTTGTGGCAGTAGCCAAAAATACATTGTATAGGTCAAAATTATTGATTTTTCTTTTATGCCAAAAATCATTAGGACATTAAGTAAAGATCATGTTCCATGAAGATATTTTGTAAATTTCCTACTGTAAATATATCAAAACTTAATTTTTGATTAGTAATATGCATTGCTAAGAACTTCATTTGGACAATTTTAAAGGCGATTTTCTCAATATTTGGATTTTTTTTGCACCCTCAGATTCCAGATTTTCAAAAAGTTGTATCTCAGCCAAATATTGTCCTATCATAACAACCCATACATCAATGGAAAATGTATTTATTCAGCTTTCAGATGACGTATAAATCTCAATTTCGAAAAATTGACACTTGTGACTGGTTTTGTGGTCCAGGGTCACATATGTGCAGCAGCGTGTCTGTGGATGTATTGGCAGTAGCAAATCTCGTGCTGTGGCAGTAGCAGCGTAGCAGATCTATTCTGCCAAGACCAAACACATTAACATTGCCATGTATATTACCATGATAAACTCTCTGACCTCTTTAGCAGCTTCAGTGTAGAACTGTGCTCTTTTTTTTCTCTCTCTCTTCTTTCTTCTCTTTTGATGTATTTTTTTTTGCATCAGGTGTCTCCCTTTATTACCGTTTGCTTGACTGGGTTGACCTGTGAGCACCTGATTAACTTCCTGTTGTCTGACAGGATCTCACCATTGATTGCACATGTCATGCCTGAGTGCACAGCTCTCCATCTTAAAACTGAGGGAGGAGAGCAGTTCGGGGTGGGAGTATGTTTCATTGACTCTAACATGAAAACAAGAGTTTCCTCAGCTGGCGGTCTCACCTTTGCCCTCAGGCATCCATCTGACATGACCACAGCTTGACACCCATCATATCGCATTTGTTTTAAAGCAATAATCACCTGACCTTTAGGAGTTATATCTCTGGAGTGCAAGAGAAAGAGAAATAGAGACAGGTTAATAGTATGTGGATGTGTTGGGAATGATTTGAGGGTACGAAATGTTCAAGAAAGGATAACTACAAAGAATGTGCAATGAAATGAACACGCTAATCAGTCAAAGCTCTGCCAACATCACATTCTGCATACTAATATAATGCATTTCCAATGAATGTTCTCACACTATTTTAAACATCTCAGTCTGTCATATCTTGCACCGAAATTTGCATTTGCTATGCTACTTGGCTTAATGAGTAAGTGACACTTTGAATTTTGATACACATTTAGACAATTTCACGCAAAGGTTGACTGTATCATAGAACAATCAAGTGTTTACCTAAGAAAAAAAGCCTTTTGACCTGTTTTGAATTGTCCACTTCAGTCTGTTTTTCTCTGTACTGGAGTGCTGTAATGGATGTTTTGTGGAAATTCAGTATCGGGATCAAAGCACTCTTTATTGTTTCATTTTCCAGAAAGACCTTCAGAAAATGTCTGAGAAATGTTTGCACTTGTCACACAGTCAAACTGCTTCATAAATTTCAAAAGGCCACTTTCATGAAGTCACTGTGTTCCACTGATCAGTCACATTGATAACGTTTTATAGTTCTTGTGCTGCTGCTTTGATCTATGATCTGATTCAAGATTACTGCATTTATGGCCTTCCTATTATATATAGAAAGGACACGGCATTTAATAAGCAATTCATTATTTTCTAGTACTAAATTATGTATTGTCTTGATTAAATTATAAATCTGGTTCAGTTCAATTTTGTCTGTTGTGTGATTCAGTTTAGGTGAGTCAAAAGATTCTAATAAGAGATTCACATCACAAATGTTATTTTGTACAGGCTTGAGACAAACCATTTGATAGCAAATTTCGTATCATATTTTATATATAAATGCAAGCAGTTTTACAAAAATGTTCCTGCACAGTAGGTAATATCACTTGAGTTTGCAATAGATTTTATATTTGTTAAAAAACAAAACAAAAAAAACCCCCATCAGAACTGTGAGATAAAAACTTGCAATTACCTTTTTCTGTGGCGTAAACATGAGCAGTCATTTTCCTAATTTTTAAAAATGTTTATTGTGGTATAATGCATAAATGGTATGCCCCAGACTATTTTTAAAAAGCAGTACGCAGTGCAGATTGTGCAGTAAGTTTGCATTCCAAGTGTTTCCACATTGATGTGACACAGTGTTTGAGATGACACTGGAGTAAAGTAGAAGACCCTGGCTGGTTGATTAGTTGACCGCTAAATGAACAGATGTGTCTCTGATGTGAACTGAGCATCACAGGCGGCTTACTTCCTCCAAACCCCAGGACACAAATCACGCAACATATCTGGAAACTCTGCCTGCGAATACAGGTCACCAAAACCACTGCAGCTTCTCTCTCTTTTTTTTCTCACTGGCCTCATTTCCACCGCAAAGTAGAGCAAAGCTCAAGCTTAAGTAATAGCAGGGAGTTAGAGAAATAGATTCACAATATTGAAAGAAAGTGATTAACATCAGGGATTTCCACTTACAGTTTTTCTTTCTCTGAATACAATAGATTCTTGAGAAAGTGTTAAGGAATGGAGAAGAGCTGAATGGCCTGAAAGGCAGAGGAAGTTAGAGGAAGTTTATCTGCAGGGATTAGAGTGTGCAGCTGCCCACAGAGATTACTGAGACAGTGTCAGGAGGATTACTGGACAGAGACCCAAACATGGACTCCGTGTGTGCAGCCTTTATACTTGCATCCATGTCTGGGTCATTTCACCATAAAATCAAAAGGAAGAAACAAGAAATTTTGTTTTGCTTAAATAAAATTAATTTATATTGTGAAATTGTCATGGTAATTAAGTATATTTGCCGTGCAATCCTGCAATACTGTAATATGAAAAAAAAAAAATCTAAAAAATACATTTTATAATACCAAATTTTTATATAGAGAAACTACAGAAAGAATTAGATATTTTAAATGCCATTTAAGTTGCAAAACCACTGCATAAATATTATTGCATAAATAGATAATATTTAACATACATTTAGTATTATTTAATATATAACATATATAGATATATACTATATACAGTATGTAGTAATATTCCGGTTTCCGGAAATGTTGGGACGTTTTTTTAAATTTGAATAAAATAAAAACTAAAAGAATTTCAAATCACATGAGCCAATATTTTTTTCACAATAGAACATAGATAACATAAATGTTTAAACTGTGAAATCTTACAATTTTATGTACAAAATGAGCTCATTTCAAATTTGATGCCTGCTACAGGTCTCAAAATAGTTGGGACGGGGGCATGTTTACCTTGGTGTAGCATCTCCTCTTCTTTTCAAAACAGTTTGAAGACGTCTGGGCATCGAGGTTATGAGTTTCTGGAGTTTTGGTGTTGGAATTTGGTCACATTTTTGCCTGATATAAGTTTCCAGCTGCTGAAGACTCTTCTACTACAAAGCCATGCGGCTATAATAGCTGCAGTATGTGCAGTATTGCATTGTCCTACTGAAATACACATCGTCTGGAGGGGAGCATATGTTGCTCTAAAACCTTTATATCCTTTCAGCATTCATAGTGCCTTCCAAAACATGCAAGCTACCCATACCGTATGCACTTATGCACCCCCATACCATCAGAGATGCTGGCTTTTGAACTGAACGCTGATAACACGCTGGAAGGTCTCCCTCCTCTTTAGCCCAGAGGACACGGCGTCCGTGATTTCCAACAAGAATGTCAAATTTGGACTCGTCTGACCATAGAACACTTTTCCACTTTGAAACAGTCCATTTTAAATAAGCCTTGGCCCATAGGACACGACGGCACTTCTGGACCATGTTCACATATAGCTTCCTTTTTGCATGATAGAGCTTTAGTTGGCATCTGCAGATGGGACGGCGGATTGTGTTTACCGACAGTGGTTTCTGGAAGTATTCCTGGGCCCATTTAGTAATGTCAATGACAGAATCATGCCGATGCCGTGTCGTCTGAGGGCCCGAAGACCACGGGCATCCAACAAAGGTCTTGGGCCTTGTCCCTTACGCACAGACATTTCTCCAGTTTCTATGAATCTTTTGATGATGTTATGCACTGTAGATGATGAGATTTGCAAAGCCTTTGCAATCTGATGTTGAGGAACGTTGTTTTTAAAATATTCCACAATCTTTTTACGCGCTCTTTCACAGATTGGAGTGCCTCTGCCCATCTTTACTTCTGAGAGACTCTGCCTCTCTAAGACATCCCTTTCATAGCTAATCATGTTACAGACCTGATGTCAATTAACTTAATTAGTTGCTAGATGTTCTCCCAGCTGAATCTTTTCAAAATGTCTTGCTTTTTCAGCCCTTTGTTGCCCCTGTGCCAACTTTTTTGAGACCTGTAGCAGGCATCAAATTTGAAATGAGCTCATTTAGTGGATAAAAATGTAAAATTTCTCAATTTAAAAATTTATGTTCTCTATGATCTATTGTGAAAAAAAAATATTGGCTCATGTGATTTGAAAGTCTTTTAGTTTTCATTTTATTCAAATTTAAAAAACATCCCAACATTTCCAGAATTTGGGTTGTATATGTTAATATGTGTGTGTATGTGTGTTATTTTTACTTATCTATCTGTCTGTCTCTTACACCTTTTATATATTTATATAACATATATATTATTTATATATATATGAGATGTAAGAGACAGACATTTCTTGTCTATTTGAAAATAAACTGTAAATTACTGTAAATTACGTTTGTACTGAAATTACAAAAGAGGAAAGAAATTAGAAATTAGAAAAGACAAAAGATAATTTGCAAGACTCAGTAAAATGACTCCGTAATAAGTCCAGACACAATATTATAATAATAATAATAATATAATAATGTCATGAAAATAATATCCAAATGCAATCTGGAAAAAAAAAAGAAATTTTCATGAGATTCACCTGGCTGAGCTTAGCAGCAATCTATCTCTTCTCACACTCATGTACACACGCATACGTGCGCACAGCGATGCATATTTCATCCCCAGCATGCTCTCAAAAGTGCAGCTGACTCAATTGGTATCTTTATGCTCCTTTATCCTCTATCATCCAGCCCAGGAAGCCTCCAGCCGTGGCATTAGCGCAGGCTGAGTAGATATGCAGTTTTTGCAATTTTCAGATTAAAGAGATCACCGTTTCCCAGAGCGCAACACTCCCCTTTTGCAGCTATCCATTACACCGGCCATTCAATTGTAGTGCTTGAGAGGTCAAGGCTCAGGAGGGAGGTTTTATGTAATTTATTCAGTCTTACAGACCCCCAAGACACACAATAGCAGTTTTAGCGTCTGCTGCCACTGACAGGAATAAGCCCTTCGTAGCTGCTCGTGCCCTCCTGGGCCGACTGTCTTGTGTAAGAACCGTGGGCATGAGGTATGCGAGTCGGGTCTCTTACCAAAGGCAACAGATGGGCACAGGAGGTCAGTCCGTAGCTCTGTGCCCGTTCCACAAGTGGGGAAGCTTGGCTTGAGCGTGCGGAGGGGAGGAGTTAGAGCTCAGGGAGATGAGAACATTCAGCCACCCGTGTAGCCCACACAAGCGCTCCAGACATCCGCACTCACACACGTTTTCGGTTCTCTACCTTTGTGGTTTTAGGATGTAAACTCTCCCCACCTGGTTTTCCAAAAAGCTCTGTGTGGGGTGATGCAGAATTCAGAAGGTGAGTCATCACCAATCCTGGTTTGCATTAAACACTTTCTGCATTTCAACCCCTCGTCTCTTTGTTGTCCCACAGGTATGAAGACCCCCTTGAGCCCCACCCAGCTGATAGAAAATGGACAACTGTGTTTCGCCGTCCCGGGCTGCATGGAGGTAAAGGATCCCAGCGACTCCAGCGTAGACATGCAGCTCCAGCAGGAGAAGAAGAAACTGCTCTACTCGCTCTGTGAAGTCTGCAACATCCAGCTGCACTCGGCTGCGCAGGCCCAGGTCCACTACAATGGAAAGTCTCACCTCAAGAGGGTCAAACAGTTGAATAATGGAGAGCTGCCCACGGCGAGCGTCAGCTCGGCTCCTGCTCCTCTGCACTCTCTCAGCAGCAGCAGTCAAGGTAAGACCTCTGTAACCCAGAGGAGAAAATCCTATGATGCTTTGAGATGACATGCTTTTTTGTGCAGGCGTAAACAGCTCTGATGGTAATGCGCCCTGAGTTAGCGTTTGACTCAGAGGGCCCGACTTGTCATTTCATGTGGCATTTTAAAAGAGTTGTTCTTATTAAAGCCATAGTTCACCCAGAAATGAATATTCTGTCATCATTTCCTTACCCTCATGTCATTTCCAAATCCGGTTGACTTCTTTTGTGAAATACAAAAGATTTTTTTCTTTTTTAAAGAATATCCTGGCAAGTTTTGGGGATGTCAAACTCCAAAAATGACAAAAGGCCATCATAAAAAGGATCATGAACATAGTCTACTTCTACATGTTCACTCTTATTTCCAGTCTTCTTAAAGCCATATGATTCATTTGTGTAAGGAACAGACTGACATTTAAGTTATTCACTGAAAATTCGATTGAATAATTTTTGTGAACTAATCACTTATTTTGAGTCCATTTTTTAAAAATATTTATTTTTGTCATTTATTACGATAGGAAATTGTAGAGGAGAGAGGAAGCGAAGTGAGAGAGAGGGAGGTGGGATCAGGAAAGTCCTCAAACCGGGATTCGAACTCGGGACGCCCATAACGCAGCGTCGTCACGTCGGCGGACTGCCCACTAGGCTATCAGCGCTGACGAGTCAAATCGTTTTAATGAATCAGTTGTTCCAGTTCACAGAACCAACTGGGGTGCATTTTGCATTCAGTGGTGTGGTGTAACATTCTGATATATTGTTGAAGAAATCAAAGAGCTAGTCAAAAATGTTTCTTGAAACAGCAATAACTTGGTCACACTTGCCATGTTGGTTCAACAACATAGAACCACCAGTAATGATGTCTTGCAGGTGGTGGATTAAAAACTTCTGCTAATTAGTTTGAGATTAAATTAATGTCCGATTATTGCTGTAAATAATGAAATGGCATCTGAGGACTATTTTATTGATAAAAATGATTGATTTAAGTCTGTATGTCTTAATAACAAGAAACTATGCTTGTAAACACAGGTGGAGAGCTAAGTTCCAACAAAACAAGTTTGCAAATGTTGTTGGAACTATGGTTTCAGGATACACTAAATTGTTGTACTATGTTGGTAACAACAGAACTTCCAACTGTAGTTCTCTAACAATGCTTTTGGGAAACACCTCTGAATGATTTGTTCTTGAATTTTGATCTCAAATTTGAACTCTCTGACTCTGGTCACAGAGGTTACAGTATAACAGCTCACTGAATTTATCAGTGAATAACAACTATTTTGGCCTGTTTATCACAAAAACTATTGTATGACTTCAGAAGACTCACAATATAGCGCACATTCTGATTTCAGTGGAACTTTTATGATTGTTTTTTTTGTAATTTTGCAGCATCACTCCTCATTACTTTCATGGCCAGGGTACCGTTTTTATTTTATGGAAGAAAAAGTCCATACAGGTTTGGAACAACAATAAATGATGTTGAAAACCTTTCATTTCTGAGTAAACTACTTCTTTAATTATTTTTAAATGCAAGCAACCATATTAGGTGCCTTCCTTAGGCCACAGGGGTCTTGTTTTGCGATGCTCAACCCACCTTTCTGTAGTATTTTTGTTGTAAGCCCTGGTTAATTTCTGCCCCTGGAAATAGCAGAACCGAGACATGTGCATCATCTTTGTAACCTCTTGGGTGTCTCTGACAAATTCCTGAAGTATGCTTCTCACATGGGCCTTCGAGGATAATGTGTCGCTTTAACAGGACTGTGGTGGTGCTGGCATGTGTTACTGGTGTGAATGGCAGCACCTGCACTTGACCAGTAAGTGACAATTTATCAGTGTGTTCACAGTCTGGTTGGTGGGTGGAACAAAGCTATTTGCACTGTTGAGACTAAAGATGAACCTGTATTAACAGCTCATTCAGTTTATGAGTAGGAACCACATGCATGCCAGGTTACCTTTATATTTAAACACACATGTTCTTGTTTTGCAAGTTACCTGGGAAACTGTTTGGGTTGCATTGTGTAAGATGGGCAGAGGAAGCGTGAGAAGAGACTCTGGCTGCCAGCGCAGTGTCAGAGCGGTGGTGACCAAACTTTCATTAGATTGGTGGAAAAGTAGCATATAGCCTTCAGACATTAGACAGACTGTGTTAGAATCCATGGGAAAATTGTTGCCTCTTTTGAAGGGGCGGCCAGAGCAAAATGGAAATTATTATTCAGTTTGAAGAGCTTATTGTGCTATTAGAAGGTCTACTATGTCATAGTGAATTTCTTGACTTTATGAATGCTGGTAAAATAATCTGTGTGCTTTCCCTTATGAAGAATCCCAGATATGATTTTTCCCACCATGACGTAACTCTATTAAACATAAAAATTGTATGTCACCATTTTTTGGCCGCATACACATAGACAGTTTGGGGAATTAAAAAATCTTAAAAAATTGCCTAAATTATCATTCTGTTTGTCTACAGAAGTGTTCATTCTTGTACTTGTGGTGGTTGCAGCTATAAACTAGAAACATGAATGTTAGGCCCCGTTTACGCTAGTGCGTTTTCGTTTTAAAACAGCGTTTTAGAATGAAAACGATCCCCGTTTACACTACACAACCGAAAACGCATGTCACGTGACCATTCATGCAGGTACAACCATAGATATGTATGGGTAGATACATTATTTAGATGGCAAATGCGTCTGCGTGCTTGGAGCGGACCCATACAGATCTATGGGTACAATTTCTTGGATAACAATAATGAGCATGATGTTATTGTTTACACGGTCGTCAAGGATACGCAGAGTGAATGTGGGCAGCCACGCCATCGTTTTCAAAAGTCTCCGTTTTGGTCTGTTTACACTGAAACGCAACCCCGAAGTTTTCAAACTAAAACGGGGTCTGCAGCATTTTCAAAAGTCTCCGTTTTCGACCTCGAAGATGCCGAAGTAGTGTAAACGATAGGCGTAACCGTAGCAAAAGTTATTCGTTTTAAACGAAAACGCACTAGTGGAAACGGGGCCTAAGTTTGACATTTGTCACAAGAAATCAGAGGTCCGATAGGGGTGGAAATTTATCCATATAGAATTATTTTGACTTCTGAGTCACAATGTAAGTTCTTGTGATTAAGTCTATATTAAATCTTATATTATAAACTATTATATACCATACTACCATATAAACTATCAAAAGTTTGAAAAATTAATTATTTTATTGAGAATTCTTTTTAAAATAAATACAGTTCTTATGAACTTTCTATTCATCAAAGAATCAAAAAAA